>CM047518.1:25978221-25980721 GCA_026122265.1 Ammodytes dubius
CACATACACACACACATAGCTGACCTGCAGAGCGTACTGTCTGAAACGTATGAAAATCAAACCTCATTATCAGCTGCTTGTCTGGCTCTGTGAGTGTGTGTGTGTGTGAGTGTGTGTGTGTCTGGGTGTCTGTGTGTGTGTGTGTGTGTGTGTGTGTGAGTGTGTGTGTGTGTGTGTGTGTGTGTGTGTGTGTGTGTGTGTGTGTGTGTGTGTGATGCTCATTAGAATTCTCGCCAGAAGGCTCTAGACTACCCCTGTCGTCTCGCACCCCTGCACGCACGTAAGCACGCACACACACACACACACACACACACACACACACACACACACACACACACACACACACACACACACAGTTCATTTGAATGTGAAAGAGAAAGGGAAGTCAGACAGAGTCGCAGAGGGCAGGTCACAGACAGGAGAACTGTGAGTGTGTGTGTGTGTGTGTGTGCGCGGGTCTGTCTGTGTGTGTGTGTGTGTGTGACTGTGTGTGTGTGTGTGTGAGTGCACGCGTCTGTCTGTGTGTGTGTGTGTGTTTGTGTGTCCATTGTGTGTGTGTGTGTGTGCGTGCGCGCGTCTGTCTGTGCGTGTGTGTTTGTGTGCGTGTGTGAATGCGCGTCTGTCTGTGTGTGTGTGACTGCGCGTCTGTGTGTGTGTGTGCGTGCGCGCGTCTGTCTCTGTGTGTGTGTGCGTGTGTGTGCGTGCGAGCTTCTGTCTGTGTGTGTGCGCGTCTGTCTGTGTGTGTGTGTGTGTGTGTGCGCGCGCGTCTGTCTCTCTGTGTGTGTGCGTCTGTGTGTGTGTGTGTGTGTCTAATGGCTGTGATCCAATGTGATACTAGACATAATAGTAATGATTAACCGTCTGCACTGTAAACACATTCACAGATCATGAGGTCAGTTCTAAAAGCTCAAATCTGTCCGTCTGCAGTTATGAAAACACTGCCAAAGTGCCCTTTAATCTGTGATTTATTGCATTTTTCCACCTGTATATTTGCTCACTTGATTGCTTTTTTAGCATTATTTTTATTTTCCTATCATACAGTCCCCTCCATAAGTATCGGAACAGTGAGGCCAATTCCTTTATTTTTTTTGGCTGTAGACTGGAAACATTTGGGTTTGACACCAAAATATGAATATGAGACAATAGCTCAACATTTCAGCTTTCATTTCCAGGTATTCACATCTGGATCTGATACACAACTGAGAAGATATCATTATTTGTAAAGGAACACCACATTTTTAGGTGAGCAAAAGTATTGGAACAGATAGACTTTAAATAAATTAAAGTGAATAAGACTTAATATTTTGTTGCAAATCCTTCACTGGCAGAGCTAGTATTTCTGTACTGTTATCTGCGAGTAACAGCTAATTTATTATTTATTATTATTTTTTTACATTTATTTCTACAGGTAAATCCCATTGAGACTGAAGACTCTTTTTCAAGGGAGATCTGTTTTCCTTTCCCACGTTACCATTCACACACACATTCATACACCGATAGCAGGCTAACTATCGACATTCACACGAGGCAAGGTGGATGAAGTGTCTTGCCCAAGGACACAACAACTATGACACAGGTGGCAGGGCGGGGATCGAACCTCCAACCCTTTGATCATCGGCCGACTCGCTCTACCACCTGAGCCACATGCACCATCCATACCACTTTTATGTATTGTGGGCTCATGTTTTTTATATGGGTGGGATATGGGATGTATATGTGTTGTGTTGTGTGTATGTATGCTGGCTTCTGGAAGACCTACATTCCCCTGCTGGGATGAATGAAATATATCTTTATCTTATATCACAATATTCCACACATATTCTGCAGTATATCAGGCTATTTTTACATTAATCTTGAGAATTAATAATGTTAGTATTTTTAAAAACATGATTTTTATTGTAAGGCTGCAACCAAGTAGGGCTGCAACTAGTGATTATTTTGATAATCGATTAATCTGTCAATTATTTTCTTGATTAATCGATTATTAATCGATTTCGTGTTTTGGCCCGTAAAATGCCAGAAAATGGTGAAAAATTTTGATAAATTTTCCAAAGCCCATGTTGACTTCCTCAAATTTATTTTTATGTCCAAAACACACAGATATTTCAGTTTACTGTCATAATAGGATTAAAGAAACCAGAAAATATTCATACTTGAGAAGCTGAAATCAGAGAATTCAGATTTTTTTTAATAAAAAAATTACTTGAAACGATTAATCGATTATCAAAATAGTTGGCGATTATTTGAATAATCGATTAATAATCGATTTGTCGATTAATGGTTGCAGCTCTACAACCAAGGGTTATTTGTATGGTCAGTTAATTTGCTGAATATTTTTATTTTTTATTCATGTTCTTTATTAACACTGTGCATCTACATTGAGGGTAAGCCTTCAGTGATCGCGCATTGGATTTTATACTGTTAAGGGTAGCAAGAGATAACTGTACTTTAACTATACACAATTGCATAACCTATGTCAGGAATCCGTCTCTCTGCACAA
>CM047518.1:25990721-25993221 GCA_026122265.1 Ammodytes dubius
CCATCCATCCATCCATCCATCCATCCATCCATCCATCCATCCATCCATCCATCCATCCATCCATCCATCCATCCATCCATCATCCATCCATCATCTATCTATCTATCTATCTATCTATCTATCTATCTATCTATCTATCTATCTATCTATCTATCTATCTATCTATCTATCTATCTATCTATCTATCTATCTATCTATCTGTCTGTCTGTCTGTCTGTCTGTCTGTCTGTCTGTCTGTCGTCTGTCTGTCTGTCTGTCTGTCTGTCTGTCTGTCTGTCTATCCATCCATCCATCCATCCATCCATCCATCCATCCATCCATCCATCCATCCATCCATCCATCCATCCATCCATCCATCCATCCATCCATCCATCCATCCATCCATCCATCCATCTATCTATCTATCTATCTATCTATCTATCTATCTATCTATCTATCTATCTATCTATCTATCTATCTAAAATGGCGATGGCCCTATAGACACAAATCTTCCTTAGGGCATGATGCTCTAACACAGTGCGCCAAAGCTCATGTTTAGTATAAAAAAAAAGCACAATGCATTCACATATCTGCTGGACTAAATAGGGAGCCACAAAGAATGTATCGCTCATGGCTCTCTAACCTTTTATTTCTACAGGTATATCCCATTGAGACCGAAGACTCTTTTGCAAGGGAGACCTGTTTTCCTTTCCCACGTTACCATTCACACACACATTCATACACCGATAGCAGCAGGCTAACTATCGACATTCACACGAGGCAAGGTGGGTGAAGTGTCTTGCCCAAGGACACAACAACCATGACACAGGTGGCAGGGCGGGGATCGAACCTCCAACCCTTTTGATCATCAGCCGACCCGCTCTACCACCTGAGCCACAGTCGCTAAACACGGGTTACAAGTTTATGCTATGTCATCCCACACTGACATTTCAAAAAATGCATAATGGAAGCTTACCCTGGCTAACACACATTTTTAACAGTCACACTGTTGGTAACAAATTATAAACAAAGTCAGTTGACCTTTAAGCCAGACAGTGACATAATAACGCAACTCCAAGAAACATGACAATTTTTAACACAAGGTCTAGACACCAATTACACACACACACACACACACACACACACACACACACACACACACACACACACACACACACACACACACACACACTTCAATAAACACACATTCTATGAGACAAGCTAAATAGTATACTAGTAATAATAGTTAAACAATTTTTAACACAAGGTCTAGACACCAATTACACACACACACACACACACACACACACACACACACACACACACACACACACACACACACACACACACACACACACACAGAGGGAAATGAAGTTAAGTTTTAAGTAGAGGTCAGACCAATAACGGCTCAGACATTCTTAGCATTTTTTCATATTATTGATGCTGGTGTTGACATTTAGAAGACTCCTCAGTCATAGAGTTATAACTGCAAATATTAGAACAATTATTTTAATGTTGACGCAAACCAAAAACTTAGTAATACAACTTTCTCCAAGTTATAATCGTGCGATTGAAAGCAACAAGGACACTCTATGGTCACATAAACTAAAGATTATTCCCTTTATTAACTAATTTAGTACCAGAAAATAGTGAAACATTGAATCAAAGCCTTTAACTGATGTCTTCAAATGGCTTGTTCTGTCAGATTAACAGTTCAATAACCAAAAAAGTACTGATTTCTAATAACATACGAAAATATAAAACATCATACAGTATCTTTAGAGTTGAGAAGCTATAAGTAGATCATTTATCCGTCCATCTATCTATCATATCCACAGCTTATTCCATCTTTAACCAACACAAACACATTATACAATACACACAATATGACATCCACTATTTATGCCTATGATAGAAACACTATCTATCTATCTATCTATCTATCTATCTATCTATCTATCTATCTATCTATCTATCTATCTATCTATCTATCTATCTATCTATCTATCTATCTATCTATCTATCTATCCATCTATCTATCATCTATCTATCTATATCTATCTATCTATCTATCTATCTATCTTACATCTATCTATCTATCTATCTATCTATCTATCTATCTATCTATCTATCTATCTATCTATCTATCTATCTATCTATCTATCTATCTATCTATCTATCTATCTATCTATCTATCTATCTATCTATCTATCTATCTATCTATCTATCTATCTATCTGTCTGTTTGTCTTAGCACATACAGAGGGGACCACTAGCCCCTTTAACACAACCTAACATTTATTTTTCATTCCTCACGTAATCAGATGTTAATGCGAGCAATTAGAAATACCAGACAATCCTTAGGCTAACTTACTACACACCACAACACACACACACACACACACACACACACACACACACACACACACACACACACACACACACACACACACACACACACACACACACACACACACACACACACACACACACACACACACACACAGACTAGACCAATTAAT
>CM047518.1:26003221-26008221 GCA_026122265.1 Ammodytes dubius
TATTAGACAGTTTTTTTCGGGTGTTTTGGTGATAAAGCTGCACTAGTCATCATGCAGTGGAGTGTGACAAGATAAAAGATAAAAGCCAGACCCAGTAGACGAACGTATAAGGTGAAGGATACACACACACAGACACACACACACACTCACACACAAACACACACACACACACACACACACACACACACACACACACACACACACACACACACACACACACACACACACACACACACACACACACACACACACACACACGAGGTAACAAGGTGAAGAATAATCCATATTATACACTTGAGATGTGGGGATCAAAGAAAGCAAGGCTTCCCTCAATCTTAACTTCAAAGGATCTTAAAAATACATCAAAAATACACGTCTGGGACAAGTGTGAATGTCGATAGTTAGCCTGCTATCGGTGTGTGAATGTGTGTGTGAATGGTAACGTGGGAAAGGAAAACAGGTCTCCCTTGTAAAAGAGTCTTCGGTCTCAATGGGATTTACCTGTATAAATAAAGATATAATAAAAAAAAATAAAAAAAAAAGTGCATATCTTTGTATGATAAACACAATACTTTTTTCTGTATAATTTTAATCAGTCTTTTATTTGTTTTAGTCAAACGAGAGACACTGGAACATTTGGAGTGGTCTCTAAATGTATTCCAGAGCTGTATTTAAGCCTTGCTCTTGGGACAGTTACAGGAACGGTTTCTGTGACCTTTTCTTGAACCCAGAAGTGAGGCAACAAGCTAAAAAAAAAAAATTGTGAACTATTTCCTTAAAGCTAATATGCCGCTCAGCAAACGCATCTGTAACTTGACTAGCTTAGACCTGGTTGCATTAAAGAGCTACTTCACCGGTGGAAATATGAAGGTGTATTGAACTCTGAGATCATATGTAGTAGGCTATAAATGTGTAAACATTTCAGAAATCGGTTCATCCTAGCCTGAGAAAAGAGCAGAAAGAGTGTTTTATGGTCTAACTGTCTAACCCTACATTTTACCATGTCTGACATCACACATGGTAAAATGTAGGGTTATAGGATTAACAGGTCAGCTGGGCCAAGGGAAGACTGAGGGAAGACTGAGGGAAGAAAAACCTCATTCATTATATTATAATAGCGATTTTATAATGATAGAACGCCGGTTCTGTATGGGTGAAGTATTCCTTTAATACGTTCTGCTATTCTACGATGGCAGTCTGAATATCTGTGTGTTTTGGGCTGTTGCTCGGGGGAAACCAAAACACTTGAACACATCACCTTGGACTCTGGGAAACTGGGATGGGCTCCTGTTGACTGTGTTTCTGACGTGTGTGTGTGTGTGTGTGTGTGTGTGTGTGTGTGTGTGTGTGTGTGTGTGTGTGTGTGTGTGTGTGTGTGTGTGTGTGTGTGTGTGTGTGTGTGTGTGTGTTTGTGTGTGTGTGTGTCTTGTCCAACACACATGAACCGTGTTTGCTTCAGTTCAGCCCTCAAGCTTTTTCTGAGTCAGTACACTGCAGCTGTACACACACACACACACACACACGTAGGGACGCAAACACACACACACACACACACACACACACACACACACACACACACACACACACACACACACACACACACACACACACAAAGTCCACAAATATATGTATAAACATATTCACACACACAAATAAGGATTTCCAGGAAACGCTCACACACGCACGCAAACACACACTCAAACACACTCACACGTAAGCACACACACACACACACGCACGCGCTTGCACTGACACGCACGCGCAGACGTCTGTCTAGCCGTCTGGCTTTTTGTTCGAATGACGAAGCAGCGACTGATAAAAAAAAAAAAAAAAAAAACTTCCAACTCGCCAACCTCTTTCTCTCTCTTTTCCCGGAACAAACACACATTTTCCCACAACATCAACCTTTCAATGTCTACCACAGTTCCTTCCGCACAGTTTAAACACACTTACAGACCTATTTTAACCCTTAAAAAACCCTTTAAGGGAGTAGGAAAAGGGGGTTGTTCGGTTCTTCCCCCATACAGCGAGAGGAAGCAACAGCGAAAGAAGGCAGACAGACAGACACAACAGCCCAACGGCCAGAAATATAACACCACAACCCGCATTCACCAACTGTCAAACTTTTAGCCTTTCACGGCGACCAAACTAGCCATCGAAAAATCGCCATTAAATAACATATTTGAAGCAAAACAGGAGGTGTGTATGTTCATATCGGCTCTTAGGGGGGAGAAAGGGGGAAGGCTTTTTTGGTTCAAGTTCAAAACCCCGACCCAAGCTTTCAAAATGAGAACTTTAGGGGGCTGTACACGTCAAATAGCTCAAGTTACACACACAAACTCCCATTTAAAAGAGTCAAAATGAGCCAGTGAGCTCAAAAACGACATTATTTATGCTGGATAATGGTTGTTAACGCTTAAAAAACTCAAAGCCAACTGCTATTTTCTGTTTTTCTACCACTGTACATCTAGGCAAAGAAAGGTTCCTTTTCAAGCCAAATTCAGCCTACATTCAAATTGCTATTCTAAAGTACCGGATGTCACAACTACAGAGAGCACATTTCAACAAGAAAGACACATACAAACATACATAGCCATATTAGGAAAAGTACAAAAAAAAAAAAAAAAAAAAAATCGAGAAATTAAAGTTGTAGGTTACTTACTGATTTCCATGCTTTGGAGCGAGGTGAAACGCTTGCAGTTACAAGTACAGGACACATTTGCGGTGGCGGTGGTTGTTGCGTTTAAAACACCCATCAAGTTCAACATTTAAAGCCTCGCCGAAAGCCCGAAGAGTCAGACATAAATGCATCCAGCGTAGGGGGCTGGGGGGGGACACGGTACGGGAGGCAGGGGGGGAAAAGGGGACTGCCGTTGAAGGTGGTTGACGAGAGACCTTCAGAAAATATGAAGGGAAAAAAAACTGAGAAAATATTTCCTCCCTTTTTCTCTTCTCCTCTCTCTCTCTCTCTCTCTCTCTCTCTCTCTCTCTCTCTCTCTCTCTCTCTCCTTCCCCTCACGGTCCCGTGCGCCGTCCTCCTCTCTTCTCTCGAGTTCCTCCCCCTCTTCCTCCGAAATATGTCAGTCTATCTATCTATCTATCTATCTATCTATCTATCTATCTATCTATCTATCTATCTATCTATCTATCTATCTATCTATCGGCGTATACCATAGAGGTGTCGGTACAGTCGCTATCGCTGTTTGTAGTTTTTTTAACCTTGTCCAATATGTAGTTCTTTCTTCTTATTGTAGTTTAAATGTCCCGTTTCCAGCAGTGTTACAGGGTTCCATGTTTTCTTTCCGAGTGACCGGCGACTAAACTGCTAACGGTCTGTGTGTGTGTGTGTGTGTGTGTGTGTGTGTGTGTGTGTGTGTGTGTGTGTGTGTGTGTGTGTGTGTGTGTGTGTGTGTGTGTGTGTGTGTGTGTGTGTGTGTGTGTGTGTGTGTGTGTGTGTGTGTGTGTGTGTGTGTGTGTGTGTGTGTGTGTGTGTCTGTCTGTCTCTGGGGATTTCTCAGTGACTCTCCCCCCTCCTCCTTCTCTCTCTCTCTCTCTCTCGCTGTCTGTCTGTATGTCTGTCTGTCTCGCTCTCTCTCTCTAGCTGCCTGTCTGTATGTCTGTGTGTGTGTGTGTGTGTGTGTGTGTGTGTGTGTGTGTGTGTGTGTGTGTGTGTGTGTGTGTGTGTGTGTGTGTGTGTGTGTGTGTGTGTGTGTGTGTGTGTGTGTGTGTGTGTGTGTGTGTGTGTGTGTGTGTGTGTGTGTGTGTGTGGTTGTGTGTTTGTGTGTGTGTGTGTGTAAGTGTGAGAAAAAATTACTAAAATCTTTTTTTATTATTATTTATTTTTCCCCTCCTTGGCACATCACTGTTCTGCTAAAAGCACACACACACACACACACACACACACACACACACACACACACACACACACACACACACACACACATACAGGGGGATACAGCAGACACTGGAATCATAATATATATTTATTTGTTTAGCCTAAATTCACACATTTTACTGTGTACATCTATCTACATAAAATCCCTTGAAAATGGGAAATGGCTCTACTATTTTGCATGACATTTTTTTTCTCCATTTACTCCATAATAGGAGATGTTTAAACTGTTTACAATGTTGTACTTATGAACAAAAGCAATAAATAAATAAAATACAGCTCTGGAAAAAAATAAGCCACCACTCCAAATATTCAGTGTCTCTTGTTTTACTCTTTAGAGGCATATGTTTGAGTAGAATGAACATTTTGGTTTCATAATAAAAACTACTGACAACATTTCTACCAAATTCCAATCATTTTTTTGTCATTTTGAGCATTTTCAATAAGTAGCCTAATATAGAGATGAAGATTTCGGAAAAATCCAGACTGGTCTCTAAATTTTATTCCAGAGCTGAAAATAATCTAAAGAGCAAAATAAGTGATAGCCTATGTGTCATGGGTACAGAAATGTATGTGCAAGATCGGCCAGTTATTTGGTCATTGGGCAAAAATATGACTCACTTGTGCTACTGCAAATTAACACATCACGCATACATACTGAGTCATGCGTTCTCTCAATTTGCCTTGTCAATTATATATTCTGTATTCTTGCTGCTTTTTTTTCTATTTTACTCGTATATTGTCATATTTTCATGTTTCTTTCTTGGCATTCAGTCTGTGGAAAACAAAGGAAGAATTTCATTGTTTGACTGAGAACATCATCATCATCATCATCAACCTTTATTTAAACAGGCAAAAATTGCTAAGAAACAAAGTCTTATTTGAGCAATGGCCTGGTTTGTTTGACATGTTTCTTATTGTGCATAATGATGACAATACACACTTTGAATCTTAAATCTTTGAATCTCATATTAATATATTCCACTCACCAATCACAAATTAATGCCCACGTGATACTTACTGTGATGTCACAGTAAGAGAAATGTAGGGTTAGACAGTGAGACCATAAAACATCATATCTGCCTTTTCTCAGGCTAGGATGAACCAA
>CM047518.1:26013221-26015721 GCA_026122265.1 Ammodytes dubius
GTGTGTGTGTGTGTGTGTGTGTGTGTGTGTGTGTGTGTGTGTGTGTGTTGTGTGTGTGGTTGGTGTGTGTGTGTGTGTGTGTGTGTGTGTGTGTGTGTGTGTGTGTGTGTGTGTGGTCAGCCATTGTGTGCCTGCTGAATTGGGGGTGAATCACAGGTTTTCTCGAATTGTGTCTGACTCTTAAAGGATGTGAGTGTATCGTTCTTGTTGTGGTGTATTTGATGTTTAGACTGGAAATTGTACCTTTTGGTCGAAAGTAGGGGGGCTTGTGTTGAGAGGAGGGTGTTTGTGGTGTGTGTGGTGTGTGTGTGTGTGTGTGTGTGTGTGTGTGTGTGTGTGTGTGTGTGTGTTGTGTTGTGTGTGTGTGTGTGTGTGTGTGTGGTTGTGTTGTGTGTGTGTTGTGTGTGTGTGTGTGTGTGTGTGTGTGTGTGTGTGTGTCTGTCTTTGTGTGTTGTGTGTGTGTGTGTGTGTGTGTGTGTGTGTGTGTGTGTCAGTCTCAGTGTGTGTGTGTGTGTGTGTGTGTGTGTGTGTGTGTGTGTGTGTGTGTGTGTGTCTATGTCTGTTACTGTGTGTGTGTGTCTAGGTCTCATATGTGCCAAGTTACTTCACACCCACCGAGTCCCAAAGTGATGGATACATAAGCAAGAGGGGTCAAGTTTAGGTTTAAGGCGCAATGTTGTGAAGAAATAGTGTGTCCCAATTGTAGCATATTGCATTGCTCAGTACATTTGTATTGCTGCAGCATGGAGTATGTAGCACACACACACTCAGTGCGGTTACATGGCACAACTAGATTGGATTAAGACATATACCGAACAAGACACTCGAACGGACCGTGTTACTTGTCTGAGTATACATGGCCCTTCAGTAATCGGATAAATGTCCGATGCATGGCTGTCTCCACTATGCTACGTGGCGCTGTAGCCCTTTCAACAAGTGGTTATAGAGCCACGTCCGGTTCCCTTCCGGAAATAATTTTTATATATATATATTTATATATATAAATTATTATTCATATATAAATATTTATTTATATTTATATTTGTATATACTATCGATGCAATAACCCTACTATTTGTTTTTACGTCGTCTCCTTCCACTTCCTTGTGAAATCCTAGCGCAGAAGCAAACTCCGATATGCGATATCCGATCCCTGTATACATGCAGAGAGAAAGCCGACAATGAACGAGTTATCTACTGTAGGTGTTCTTATCCGACTTCTCTTGTCCGTTATTGTGCCGATTTGTGTGCGAAGTAGATCGGATAAAGGTGTTTACATGCAGTTTAAAAGTCCTGTTGAAGTCTTATTCGTTTAGTTACCCGATTATGAGTCTGCATGTAAACGCACTGAGTGACAGATACTTTTTTGCTAACACCGATATCCGTCTCATTCTTTATCGTATGATTTTTAGCCCCTGTGTTGTTTGCACATCTACCTCTCCTCCTTTCTGGTCTTGTTGTTATTTTACTCTGTGTGTGAGTCACTGTGTGTGTGGTGTGTGTGTGTGTGTGTGTGTGTGTGTGTGTGTGTGTGTGTGTGTGTGTGTGTGTGTGTGTGTGTGTGTGTGTGTGTGTGTGTGTGTGTGTGTGTGTGTGTCACTCTAACTGTGTCAAAATGGATGCCCACTGTTTGCTTGTTGTTTACCCCTCTCTTACATTTCATTGGTCTCGCTAAATTCTCTTTCCACTCATGTGTGTACTGTGTGTGTGTGTGTGTGTCTGTGTGTGTGTGTGTGTGTGTGTGTGTGTGTGTCTGAGTCTCAGTGTGTGTGTGTGTGTGTGTGTGTGTGTGTGTGTGTGTGTGTGTGTGTGTGTGTGTGTGTGTGTGTGTGTGTGTGTGTGTCTCGCCTTCGTTTTCACTTCATCTCAATCAGACATGCATTATTAGTGAGCGTGACAAAACCGCTGAAATTGCCAAAACAAATATCTCTCTCTCTCTCTCTCTCTCTCTCTCTCTCTCTCTCTCTCTCTCTCTCTCTCTCTCTCTCTCTGTCTCTCTCTCTGTATCTCTCTGTCTCTCTCTCTCTCTCTCTGTCTCTCTCTCTCTCTCTCTCTGTCTCTCTCTCTCTCTCTCTCTCTCTCTCTCTCTCTCTCTCTCTCTCTCTCTCTCTCTCTCTGTCTCTCTGCCTGTGTGTGTATGTCTAGGGGGCCTAGGTATGTGTGTGTGTGTGTGTGTGTGTCTATGTCTGTTACTCTGTGTGTGTGTGTCTGTGTCTGTGTCTGTGTCAGTCTCAGTGTGTGTGTGTGTGTCTGTGTCAGTCTCAGTGTGTGTGTGTGTGTCTGTGTCAGTCTCAGTGTGTGTGTCTAGGTCTCATTTGGGGCCCCAGGTGTGTGTGTCTAGCCTAAATGCCTAATGCCCTTATTTGGCTTAATAACCGTCACAGTCTTACGAACTGGCCAATCGCGTCGCAGGTAGGATTTAACGTAGGATTAAGTATGTTTCTCCGTGAAAGCAGACAGACAGACTAGCGTTTATGCTAATCTCACTTTAGCCCCTGTG
>CM047518.1:26025721-26030721 GCA_026122265.1 Ammodytes dubius
AGAGTGTTTTATGGTCTCACTGTCTAACCCTACATTTCTCTTTCTGTGATGTCATGTCTGTTGTACGTTATATAGATGTTGATTTGACTTGCATTCAACTGATACATAGAATATTTTGAATGCGCCGTCAGCCCCAGGTTGGTTTGTCTACTTTAGTATCTATGGAGGAAAAAATCCAACATAGACAGAAACCATGGGTGCACATTCCCCCCTAGTGGTCTTTGGTGTACTGCAGCAACATTTTCCAACTAAAGTAAGAGACTTAAAGGTGCTCCAAGGAACTTTCAGTTTGTGTGAATTCTAGCGCCCCCTTTGGAGAAAAGCGGTAGTGTTTTTACTACGCCAGCTGTTGTTCTTGGGTGAGCGCGTTGACCCATGACAAAGGCATTAAGAAAAACTATATAAAAATAGCTTTCTTTGCACTGATGGTCTGGTTTGCTGTTACATGTACATCAGAGGAGAAATTAGACAGTTTCAGAAATATTTAAAACTTACTCATAGCACCTTTGAAAAAAAATTAAACTAAATTTTTTTTGATTTTTGTGCAGCCATGATGTTGGTAGAAATAATAAGAAATAAATGCACATAGTCCTATACATAAGAACACACACACACACACACACACACACACAACACACACACACACACACACACACACACACACACACACACACACACACACACACACACACACACACACACAGTCACACACACACACACACACACACACACACACACACACACACACACACACACACACACACAATACAGACTATACAACACATTGTTGGCCATAGACCATTTAGTTGCTACTTTACACACCAACATCAGTATTTGTATCAAATTCCAAATTGAATATATGTTTTACAAAGAAAAAAGGATAAACACACACTCCCTGTGTTCCAATCCCCATACTTCCCTACTATTTAGTATGCCAGAAAAAGATTTAGGATGTCCCAATACATGCACGTCAATTGTAGTATGCTGGAAATACATAAATGCCCCACTAACTCTAATAGCGTTTTGTAGTATTCGTCTTTATTCTTGACATTTCTTGACATAATGAAAAAAAAACTTCCTTATCTGATTTTTGTTTTCTCTCCTGTCTGTGGCCCTAAAACCCTTCTGTGCTTTAGTATGTAGTAAAAAGAAAAGGTATGTGATTTGGAACGCAGGAATAGTTTAATTTCAATATAATAGAGTTGGGTTGCACTTGTCATACCTAGTTTGTCCACAAGATGTCACTAAAACCCTTTAAATGTGTCGTTTCGATGGCGGTGCTACCTTCATAAGTGTCCCCCTGTCAACTTCCGCTTGTTCAGTGGTTCCACAACACGCATGTATCTCTACCTACTGCTAGCTGTGTGAAAAAGTCTAAACTTTGGTGACATGAGTGCTGATAATAGTGTCGGTAATGTGTCTGTGCCTTTACGAAACCTCCTGAACTCCATACAGTGTATCAGCGACCGAGTCAAAGGTAAATATCACACATTACATATAGTTTTTTAGCCTCTTAAATAGCTATCGAAAGCTACATCTGCTAACGTCAACCGTAGCAACACGTTTTATGTACCTTGGGCTCAGTGTCTACGCTATGAATTTATTTTTAAAATTTTAAACAGACAGTGTTATTAATAAACGAGTTTTCTGCTGCAGTGTTTTCTTCAATATAATTTTACGCATATAGTCCAACCGTTAGAAAGCGATCATCAAATGTTGTGTGTGTGTGTGTGTGTGTGTGTGTGTGTGTGTGTGTGTGTGTGTGTGTGTGTGTGTGTGTGTGTGTGTGTGTGTGTGTGTGTGTGTGTGTGTGTGTGTGTGTGTGTGTGTGTGTGTGTGTGTGTGTGTGTGTGTGTGTGTGTGTGTGTACGAGTGTGTGTTTTGTTAAAAAAAAAATAAGAAAAAACTGCAATAAATATAATGTGAAAAAAAAACATTTTAAACAAGGGTTTGGTACCTCTCTCACGTTGGTATTTGTCCATAAATTTAACCTGAAAGAGGAAAGATTTACTTAAACACACTTTCCCCCACAACAGATGGCGAGTCCAATGAGGCGGAGGGAGCATTCAACCTCGCCAACTTCTGGAACACACTGAGTGAGTATAATTTATACTGTCCTCAGCTTTTAGTAATGCTACTTTAAAAGCAATGGTTTCCACTCTCCACCAACATCACCAATTATCTTTTTCCATGGCAAGGCAAGGCAAGTTTATTTATATAGCACAATTCAAACACAAGGCCACTCAAAGTGCTTTACAGGGGCAAGATTAAAATACATAAAACACATTAGAAGACATTTAAAAGCGAATGAAAAGAAGTAAAACATTTAAATTCAATTAAAAGTACAGGTTAAATAGTAAATAATTCATACATGCATGAATTGACCACAGAGTGAAAGCCCCTCTAACCCCAAATCCACAAAATCCTCCTTTGTAACCAGGGGAGTTAGTTACGTAAGGGATCATGTAGAGCGAACGGGTCACTCGCGAGAAATAAAGACCGACAAGGTGAACAAGAGCCTGACGCGCATAGGATTCTCAAAGTGCCATGTAATAAATGATAGTAAAGCATCTAAAAAGAGTTAGGCATATTTATCAATCCAAATAAAGATATTGCGATTGAAGTTTGATAAACATTACAGAAATTTGGTTGAGATTAGGTGGGCTTTGCTAAACGGTCTAGACGGTAAGAAAAAAGAAAAAGAAAAAAAAAGATAATTTTTCATAATATTTATGAATATTTATTTTCAATCATATTTTTGTTAAATCTTATTGAGACACCTAACTTTGATACCATATATTGATTTTTCCTATTTAAGACCAGGTTAACAGAGGCTTTAAATCACCATGTTTAGTTTTATTTATTTGCACAATTAAAAAAGAAACATACACAAAGAATGGCAAAGAATACAAATAACATACAGTGCAGGGAGAGGCAGAAAACCCGATGGGCTTATTTGAAGCCTCCACCTAAATAATGTTAAAATTTCACAAAGTTATAAGGAAACACAAAATAAACATACAAAAAATCATATGACTACATAAAGTGATACACAACTAATAATAACAAATGATATATAATAACAACATAATAATAACATCAATATAAAAAGCCTGTTAAAGCCTTTTCACTGTGATGTGACTGTATCTTCTCCTCTCCACTCAGACCAGGCAGTGAAGAGCGTCTCCCAGGAAGCAACCAAGCTCAGCCTGGCCTTCTCCAAGCCACCACTGCCCACACAACAGGTCAGACATTATGTCATTTTATTGTTATAATAATAATAATAATAATAATAATAATAATAATAATAATAATAATAATAATAATAATAATAATAATAATAATAATACTAATAGATTCAATTTATAAAGCGCTTTTCAAAAACTCAAAGTGGCTTAATGGCGATTTTGTCCTCAACAAGATATAATAATTAGAAAATAAAGAAATAAAATGAAGCAAACTAATAATCAAACGCCATCTAAGGCACCAAGGGAACAAATGTTGCACAGGGAAATAAGTACATTGTCCAACAGAGCTTTCTTAGAAAGCAAACAAACAAATTAAGAACGATTGAATTTTTCGCTGGCTGCCTCTCTTGCTGACCAGTTCATAAAGCTTGTGTCACCAGCTGGGATGTTGCCAAGTGTGTGTGTGTGTGTGTGTGTGTGTGTGAGAGCATTTGCCATATTAGGGCTACAGAGTTATTAAAGCAAGTTTCCTAATATATCCAAATCTCTTAAATGTGTCTCCTGTCTCTCTCTCCTTTCTGCAGGATGTTGAGAAGTTATCAGAGTCCCTCCTGAAGAGTGTCCTGACCCTCTCCACAGTGTATTACTGGCTGCCCAAGAGACAAGGTAACACACACACACACACACACACACACACACACACACACACACACACACACACACACACACACACACACACACACACACACAGACAGTACAGTGTATTACTGGCTGCCCAAGAGACAAGGTAACATAAGCGTAAAATGTGTGTGCTCTCATTCTAGTCAGAATGTGCTGAATTCTCTCTCTCTCTCTCTCTCTCTCTCTCTCTCTCTCTCTCTCTCTCTCTCTCTCTCTCTCTGTCTCCCCATTTCAACTCTGTACTATCTAATAAAGCTTGAAAATGCCAAAAAAAATATCTTAAAAAAATTAAATTAAATATACGTGTTCTCTGCTCTCCGTCTCAGGTGTGAGTCTGCGCAGACAGGTGAGAGAAGCCACAGTGGAGGTTCTGGAGGGAGTCACCCAGCTGCTGGAGATCATTCTCAGCTCTCCACTACAGGGGTAAGCACCACATGACTATAGGATTTTATACTGTGTTCCTTTTGATATTGTATTAGTATGTAAAAAAGTTAGAAGACCTTTGTATCAATGTTGTGGCATTATGGCAACAGCAACACATATGCAAAATGAATCACCACGCTCTATGGTTTTAATGTTTCATTGTTTTACAACCCTGAATGTAAGTACTTTTTTTTTTTATTTTTTACACCAATCAGAGGAAAGAATATCATCCTTTTCCTCCCCCTCTCTTCCGTGTCTCCGGTTATCATCTAGTGTATTAGAATGTAAAAAAAACAAAATAAAGACCTTTTGTATTGATGTCAACCTTCTGGCATCATGGTAACTTGTCCTTTTTATCCCATTCACATCTAGTCTGTCCCAGGACCAGCTGTCATCAACAGGGACGGTGTGGGCCGCCTGTGACCAGTTTGCCCAGCTGCCTCAAGGTCAGTAGAGCGGACACGATTCATTAATAGAGTTTGATAGGGTTCAGAATGAATAAGGATCGAATTTGCTACCCCATATTGTAACCTAATGTATTTTTCCTGGATGCCTCGACACAGCCAATCACCAGCACTTTTAGATCCTGTCACATCAATCATGCTGCTTGCTTATTGGCTCACTGACATGGATGAGATTAGATCTAAAAAATATTGAATGAAAAGACACTTTTCGACAGTCGATGGTATGGAGGCATTTCGGCCAAAA
>CM047518.1:26033221-26048401 GCA_026122265.1 Ammodytes dubius
CCCATGGACTACAGCGGAGTGGAGAGCAACGTAGGACACACACACACACACACACACACACACACACACACACTGTATACTGTTTACACACACACATACTGTATACACACACCTACACACACACACACACACACACACACACATACTGTCACACATACTGTATAAATACACACACTCATTCACTCACTCAACACACCACACACACACACACACACACACACACACATAGGCACACTGACACAGGTACTGTACACACACATTCTCAAAAACACACACACACGCACAAATGCACCACACACACACACATACTGTATAAACACACACACTCATGCGCTCATAAACACACTCTCACACACACACACACACACCACTCACTCACTCACACACACACACACACACACACACACGAGTGACGACTGGCCCGACTAGTTCCACTGCGTTTAAAGCTAAGTGGTTGCCAACACAAACCTGTCAGAACAGGTCAGGTTCATTAACTCTGTCGCTTCCGTTTGGATCAATACGAAGGAACTGTGTCATACGTGAGTCAGTTAATTCAGCCTTCCAGTTTCACCCCAATGTCCCGTAGAGAAACAGAATATTTTAATTTGTTTCCTCATCCCTTTTTATTTGGATAGGTATACAACAATCAACACACTGTACACAGAATGTCCCTATTGACGTTACCTCCACCAACAGAAATAATTAATAAATAAAATAATGTTCTAGTTTTATTTGATAAAGTGTGTGTGTGTCTCTCCAGGTTTCTAAATTGGCAGCACTGTTGAAGAAAGTTCTGGGCATTATCAGGTAAGATTGGTTCAACCACAGTTTGTAGGCAAAGCAAAAACAAACACACAGAATGTTGTTTTAAAACTTTAAAAATCATTAAAGGAATACTTCACCCATAAGGAACCGGCGTTCTATCATTATAAAATCGTTATTCTAATATAATGTATGAGGTTTTTCTTCCCTCAGTCGTCCCTTAAGGCCAGGACACACCGGTCCGACTACCGACCGTCGCCCGACAATGGAGTCTGCCGTTTCAGGCAGCTCCAGTCTGCCCGTCGCGGCCAGAGAACACACCAAGCCGACTGCTGACTTTCTGTACGCTCTGCGCTTGCGCGGGACGTAATGTCTCCATAACAGCAGGCGGCGCTAATCTGTAAATACGGAAGCCGGAAATTATGGACAGCTCTCTAGACCATAAACATAGATAGAAATACGTATTTATATTTATGGACCATAAAGA
Source organism: Ammodytes dubius (assembly GCA_026122265.1). Classification (NCBI taxonomy): domain Eukaryota; kingdom Metazoa; phylum Chordata; class Actinopteri; order Uranoscopiformes; family Ammodytidae; genus Ammodytes; species Ammodytes dubius. The sequence continues at coordinate 26,034,471 of CM047518.1, forward strand.
GCACCATTTTTAGCAGAGAGTGTCGAGCATGGTGTCGAGCAGTCAACAAGGGTTGATGCATGTGAGTACTCGCTGAACGAAACAAACAAACACATTAAAACGATGGCTAACTGTTGTTAGCTGTTTGTGCTAACCCGCCTCACTTCCGGGCTTCACTGATTCGCTAGCCCTCCACCAATCAAATTGCTCCGACTGAAAGAAGCCTGACAACATCTACGACAACCGACGTCACCGAACACACCAAACAGATTCGTGTCCCCGCCCCCTCCAGACTCTCCGACCATGTCCGATGGCCGATTATCGGGCCGGTGTTTCCTGGCCTTTAGGCACAAATGTCCTGTTAATACCAACCCTACATTTTACTACGGTAGTGTGATGTCACACTAGTAAAATGTAGGGTTAGACAGTGAGACCCATAAAACACTCTTTCTGCATTTTCTCAGGCTAGGATGAACCGATTTCTAAAATGTTTGCACATTTATACTTCATAGGATCTCAGAGTTCAATACACCTTCATATTTGTGTGTGTGTGTCTACCTGTGAGAGTGTATGTCTATGTATGTGTGTGTTTTGTCTTTATAAATTTCCCTTCCTTCCTTACAGGTCCACTCATGTGTGCGGAGAGTCACAGCTGACCTGGGTTCAGTTCCTAGACAATGCCGTCGATCACAACCTGCAAAAAGCCAAAGACCTTATACAGGAGGACAGCTAGTGTGTGTGTGTGTGTGTGCCTGTGTGTGTGTGCCTGTGTGTGTGTGTGTGTGTGTGTGTGTGTGTTACATGCATCTTTGTGAGGAACAGTTTTAGCTTATAACTATCGAAGTGAGAATATTTTTTTTTGATAATAAGGACATTTTGCCTGGTCCTTTTGTAAAGGGCTGTTTTAGGGTTAACACTAGGTTTTAAGGTTCAGGTATGAATTAGGTTTATGTTAGGGTTAGTGTAAGGGTTGGGGGTTTAGGCATTTAGTTTTGATGGTTAGGGTAAGGGGCTAGGGAATGCATGAGTGTTCTCACAAAGATACAAGTACAAGAATGTGTGTGTGTGCTTTATTTGCATATAGAAGTGTTTCTGTTGTGTGTTTTTAAGTGCCAGTGTTCAATAAATTGCTAAAGAGTGACATCAGTTTGAACTTCATCATTAAGCTGTGTGTGTGTGTGTGTGTGTGTGTGTGTGTGTGTGTGTGTGTGTGTGTGTGTGTGTGTTTTTGTGGTGTGTGTGTGTGTGTGTGTGTACACGTGTATTTCAAAAGGATTATAAATCTATCTGCAAGAACGTACCTGTTTGACGTACTGCAGTAAAAAGGAAGCTTTATAATGTAACACTGCATAACTTGGCATGTGAAGAATCGTGTCTACAGACTTAATCTCCATGTGGCTGCTGGCCAAAACACACACACGACCTTCTCTGTGTGTGTGTGTGCGTGTGTGTGTGTGTGTGTGTGTGTGTGTGTGTGTGTGTGCTCATGGGTGTGTGTATTTAACCATGGAATAGACACAACTTGTTCCAGGAAAAGATTTGTTACACCGACACTGTCTCAACATTATGAAAAAGTATTAGGCGAGAGAGTGGAAAAAAGAAAATTTTATTTTCCAAAACACACACACACACACACAACCTTGTGTGTGTGTGTGTGTGTGTGTTTAGTTCCAGAAGAGTAGAGTATTTAACCATGAAAGAGAGACAAAAAATTAGAGAAAGTTTTTTTTTTTTTTTAAATGTTAGTATGCGTCTTAAGAAAAAAAGTTGAAATGTCTTGAATAAACTTGACAGTTCAAGACTGCAGTAAGGTTGGAAAGATATTGACACAGATTCTGACTTTCAGGATCAATAACTCATAAGCAAAACGTTATTAAAACACAATCAATGCCTCTTTGCTATTGTCATAAGGCAGACGACGGACGGACGGACGGACGGACAGGCAGGCAGGCAGACAGACAGACAGACAGACAGGCAGACAGACAGACAGGCAGGCAGGCAGACAGGCAGACAGACAGACAGACAGACAGACAGACAGACAGACAGACAGACAGACAGACAGGCAGACAATGGGCTACAACCTCATTTGTACTGAAAGCAGACGTCCTCTAAGCTCCACTAATAACATTGCTTTTAAGAGAAAAGATTGATGAATAATGTTCAGTCAGTGCAAATGGATGAATAAAATACTCTGAAGTCATGAAGCTGTGCCTGCCTCTATTTATTTACACACACACACACACACACTCACTTCATGTGTTCTTATTCAATACATATCAGATACAACTGATGCAGTGAAGTACCGGTACTTGATACTATGACATTTCAGTTTATAAGAAATGTCTTTAATTTTTTTACAGTATAAAAAATAAAATGTATGTTTTAGTTTTCTAGTTTTATCACTGAATTCCAAATCTGCAAGGAAATTAGTTTAGAATGTAAATGAGAACCATAGAGAAATCCCTTCTCTATTAAAAAAAAAACTTCCATTTAAAAAAAAAACTTGAAAAAAAAAATCAAATCAGTTTTATTTGTATAGCCCAATATCACAAATAGACATTTGCCTCAGTGGGCTTTACATTCCATACAGTATGACACCCTCTGCCCTTATCTATCTATCTATCTATCTATCTATCTGTCTATCTATCTATCTATCTATCTATCTATCTATCTATCTATCTATCTATCTATCTATCTATCTATCTATCTATCTATCTATCTATCTATCTATCTATCTATCTATCTATCTATCTATCTATCTATCTATCTATCTATCTATCTATCTATCTATCTGTCTGTCTCTCTATCTATCTATCTATCTATCTATCTGTCTCTCTATCTATCTATCTATCTATCTATCTATCTATCTATCTATCTATCTATCTATCTATCTATCTTATCTATCTATCTATCTATCTATCTATCTATCCATCCATCTATCCATCCATCTATCTATCTATCCATCCGTCTATCTATCTATCTATCTATCTATCTATCTATCTATCTATCTATCTATCTATCTATCTATCTATCTATCTATCTATCTATCTATCTATCCGTCTATCTATCCATCCGTCTATCTATCTATCTATCTATCTATCTATCTATCTATCTATCTATCTATCTATCTATCTATCTATCTATCTATCTATCTATCTATCTATCTATCTATCTATCTATCTATCTATCTATCTCTCTCTCTCTCTCTCTCTCTCTCTCTCTCTCTCTCTCTCTCTCTCTCTCTCTCTCTCTCTCTATCTATCCATCTATCTGTGACACCCTCTGCCCTTAGAGCCTAAATGTCCATGTGATGTATCCATGTGAACACAATAACATGTATTGTCTCAACACCGTGTTAATCCACTAACACCATCTCTCTTTATATAAACGTTATGAGTAACAGTTTGTGGTGAATCAATGTGTCCCTGCCCTCCCCATCACACAGACTAGATGACTTGAATAAATGTCAAATAAAAGCCTCTGTGATGTAGGCTATCTATGTGACCACTATTGCATTTATTTTCTCAATAGTGATTTTATGCTAACCCCTTAGATTTATTTCTTTATATTTTTTGATTTGATTTGATTCAATTTATTTCAGACATATCAAAAAAATTAAAATTAAAAGCATGAAAATACAATAAAAAAATATGTTCAAATGATTTCACAAAAGAAATAAAAATAAACAAATAACATATTGAATTGATATGCCTGAAAAGGAGTAGGAAGAAGTATAAACTTATTTGATCCTACCCCTTTTCTACAGCTACAAATATACAACTTGATACTATAATCTTTTAATTATAGTATACAAGTATAAATGTATGAGTAACAGTTTGTGGTGAATCAATGTGTCTCTGCCCTCCCCATCACCCCAGACACACCTATACAGGTGTACAACACGTTTCACTGTTAGTTTGAGGTCATTCATTCAAAGATGACGAAAGTTTTTAAATCCTTCGTCTTGCCCAATCTAGTGACTATCTCAGCACACAAACAGGTGGCTGCTGGTGTGATCAGGCCATGATAAATTCTTCAATTTTTTTTATTCCCGGTAAAGGGTTTTTACTGGGAGTTTTTTCTCAGCCGAGCTAAGGGTGTAAGGGCAGGGTGTCATATTGTATCATATTGTATCATATATCATATTGTATGAAATGTAAAGCCCACTGAGACAAATGTATTTGTGATTTTGGGCTATACAAATAAAACTGATTTGATTTGATTTGATTTGATTTGATTTGATTTGATTTGATTTGATTTGATTTGATTTGATTTGATTTGATTTGATTTGATAAATTCTTATTGAGATGAGCCGTTTGAAAAATAGGCCTACTGTATATAGTACACTTATCTAACATCTATATAACAATATTCACATTAAGATTTGACTATGCCAGTGACAGACCAAGACAAATATGACAGGATAACTTAATATCATAGGAAATTATGTTTTTGAGAAAGAAAATCTCAGCAAATCTTGTATATATAGTATATACTATTAACAAAAGTGGTACGGATGCCTATCTCATCAACATTGCATGTGACCTTTATAATGTCACAAAGGGACTCTTCTTTACTTGATGGATGATGAAAGTGAATTGTGTTTTTAATGTGTCATGACTAGACTAGGTGTCGTGTGAGTGATGAGCCCTCAGAGATGTATCACCTCAATGTTCTTGTCCTTGAAGGCCACTGTAGCTTATGTTATTATTCAAAAGGGGTGGGGTTATACCCAGGGAGTGTTGCATTCTAGACCTTTAAAGGTGCAGTGTGTAATAGGACATCATCAAGAAAGTTTTACAAAGTTCTAGAATGCAACACTCCCTGGGTAACCCCAACCCTTTCGAATAATAACAGAAGCTACAGTGGCCTTCAAGGACAAGAACAATTCTAAATTTTAAACAATGCACCTGATGACATTCCAACTATGACACTTTCAAGATGGCGGCACTAGGCCTTGGTTCAAAATATGCAGAAATATGGAGATATATGAGACCCTTTCTAAGGGAAAAAAAATTATTCAAAACATTTTTTTCAGCTATTATGCACTAAATGAAATGTACTTTTGGATATTATAATGACTTTCTACAAAATCTGCTAGGAAATAAAACCCAAAATTCTACACACTGCAGGTTTAAGTAATCAATGATCTTGTATATACTGTATATATATATACTATTAACAAAAGTGGTACGGATGCCTATCTCATCAATATTGCATGTTACCTTTTATTAATAATAATAATAATAATAATGCATTTATTTTATATGGCGCCTTTCAGGGCACTCAAGGTCGCCTAACAAGCATAAAAACAAGGCAAAAACACAATTAAAACAAGTTTAAAAAGCACAGAGCTTGCAGCAGATTTTCAGTCCATGGGTGAGCATGCCTGCCTAAATAAATGTGACTTTTGGTAATGTCACAAAGGGACTCTTCTTTACTTGATGGATGATGACATATAAATTGTGTTTTTAATGTGTCATGACTAGACACTAACAGGTGTTGTGTGAGTGATGCACCCTCAGACATGTATCACCTCAATGTTCAGCCAAACCAAACGCATGAGAAAGTTTATTTGTTTAGTCGTCCAGACAACGAATCGCTGTTTTTCACTGTTTTTCTTCACCCTCACTGCTCGCATACACTCTCAGAACTTAAAGGTGCTACGAGGAGCTTTTATTTTTGTGTTGTTTCTTATTTATTACACCCTGTCCAGACCTCTACGCCCGTCCCGACTAGTTTTTAGTGCTTTTGTGTTTTCTATTTTGTTACTGTACATAGGCTGTGCATTTGTACATCCGGTTTATATTTGTCTAAGTGAGTCATGCTTGTGTATTTGTACCTTTACTCCTAGTGGGGCCTCTTGGACCAGATCAATATTGTAAATAAGAAACTGTTCGTAATGTTTTATCTGGAAAAATAAAGGTTTAAATAAATAAATAAATTTCTGTAACAATAAAGATTTTCCTCTGATAATAAATTACATGTAAAAGCCGACATACCATCGGTGCAAAGAATGCTATTTTTATATAGTTTTTCTTAGTGCCTTTGTCATGGGTACGCAGCTGGCGTATTAAAAACACTACCGTTAAAAGCGCCGAGCCACACACTTTAACATATAGAACAAACTGTGCAGTACCTTTCACTGAATGGGAACATGTACCTGTTTGGCACTCACAAAGGTTTGCATAGTTATGTTTAGGGGGAACAGAGTACCACTTAGTATTTAGAATGTATCTAATGTAAATATTGTTTATGTTTATGTTATTACACTCTATATTTAAGTTAAGTTAAGTTAAGTTAAGTTAAGTTAAGTTAAGTTAAGTTAAGTTAAGTTAATAGTTCTATCTATGTATCTATGTATCTATGTATCTATGTATCTATGTATCTATCTATCTATCTATCTATCTATCTATCTATCTATCTATCTATCTATCTATCTATCTATCTATCTATCTATCTATCTATCTATCTATGTATCTATCTATCTATCTATCTATCTATCTATCTATCTATCTATCTATCTATCTATCTATCTATCTATTATCTATCTATCTATCTATTCTATCTATCTATCTATCTATCTATCTATCTATCTATCTATCTATCTATCTATCTATCTATCTATCTATCTATCTATCTATCTATCTATCTATCTATCTATCTATCTATCTATCTATCTATCTATCTATCTATCTATCTATCTATCTATCTATCTATCTATCTATCTGGGTGGATTATGGATATTAGTCATTAACGTGTATCGACCGCAAACTTACGCAGTCCATATGACACACACACACACACATACACACACACACACACATACACACACACACACACACACACACACACACACACACACACACACACACACACACACACACACACACACACACACACACTCACACACACACACACAGACACACACACACACAGAGTTAAAAACAGGTTATGCCGTCTGCTGTCATCATTAACTGTGACAGAGAGGCATTTAAATGAGGAAATGGTTAACAATTCACTTCAGGTTGCAACACCTACTTTTAACATTGGGGTTGGGCTTGGAAAGTGTTCTAGCATAAACACAGAACCCAACCTCCCTTATAGTTAGCTCATCTCTGTCTCTACAACTGCTTATTCTGACAGAGAACGTTCTGCTAAGATGTCAGCATCAAGTAAGTACACTAGAGTTTGTTTTTAACGTAGCTTGAATGAAGTTTTAGGATGTAGTATGACAGAGCAGAAAGGGTTTAAAGTCATGTCAAAGTACATATGTATTAGTAACTTATTCATTATATATTGGGAAAGGTCAGGATTTAAAAGTATTTTTATTTTTTTTTAAGATATTTTTTTAGCATTTTTATGCTTTATTGATAGTGTAGAGACAGAGTTGAAATGGGGCAGAGAGGGGAGTGACATGCAGAGAACGACCGCAGGCTGGAATCGAACCCGGGTCCGCTGCTGGCCGAGGCCCATGGGGGGGGGGACGCCCTACCAACTGAGATAAGGGCGCCCCATTTAAATGTATTTTAAATTGAATCTAATAAATTGGCAGGATAAACAGCCAGTTGAGTATTTCTTAGTTATTGGAAGAAGAAGAATAACTATTTGCAAACAGTGCATAGGGGTTTCAAGAATAATTGAATCAGAAGTGAGTGAGAAATGTGAATGTTGCTGTTAAATTGGCGTAATCATTGTATCTTGGATACAAGCAAGGTGAAAAAAAAAAAAAAAAAAAAAAAAATTATTTGTTTATTTTTTTTTGTTTATTTTTATTTCTTTTGTGAAATCATTTGAACATATTTTTTTGTTGTATTTTCATGCTTTTAATTTTTTTTCTTTTGATATGTCTGAAATAAAATTAAATCAATCAATCAATCAATAATTGAAGTCAGAATAAACAGCGAATTGAGTGTATTATTTTATTTTTCATAAAATGCATAACTTTTTTACAAACAGTGCGTGGGGGTGTCGAGAAATGTTGAACCAGTAGTGAGTGAGAAATGTGAATGTTGATCTTGAAGTGACTTGATTATTTTTACAGTATATTGTGTTTGTGTTTAAGTTCATAATTGAAGAGTCAGAATAAACAGCCGATTAAGTATTTTCTATTTGTTAGAAGAAAAAACTATTTACAAAACACGTTACCAAAAGAGCATGTGGTTTTCAAGAATAATTGAATCAGTATGTCTGTGTGTGTGAGTGTGAGTGTGTGTGTGTGTGTGTGTGTGTGTGTGCGCGTGTGCGTGTGCGTGTGTGTGTGTGTGTGTGAGTGTGTGTGTGAGTGTGAGTGTGAGTGTGAGTGTGAGTGTGAGTGTGAGTGTGAGTGTGAGTGTTGTGTGTGTGTGAGTGTGTGTGTGTGTGTGTGTGTGTGTGTGTATGTGTGTGTGTGTGTGTGTGTGTGTGTGAGAGTGTGTGTGCGCGCGCCTGCGTTTGTTGTGTGAGAAATGTGAAAGTTGATGTTTTTAAGCAGCAAACCAGAATGTCAAACTATTGCAAAACCCTGGGGGTGTGGAGTGTATAGGAGAGAGTGAGTCGCTGAAACTACGCTGTAATAGTTTCACTCTGAGGGGTTGGGTGGGTCGTTAGGTAGGTATGTCATCCATCACATATGTAAACACTTTACCCCGGGCCATCAAACTGTCAAACCAGACTGACAATGTCACTTAGCCCTCCACCCAGTGATTCATTAGTATAATCTTGCACTTTGGGGTGGAACTCTGTACAAGCCCATTGGGCTTCGTTCCCTCCTTGCACCATTAATTGTTAATGTGTGCTAAATAAATAAACTAAACTAAACTAAACTTTATATACGGCTCTGGAAAAAATTAAGAGACCAGTCTGGATTTTTCTTAAATCTTCATCTCTACATTACTTATTTAAAATGCTCTTAATGACAAAAAAAATGTATCAGAATTTGGTAGAAATGTTGTCAGTGGTTTATATTATAAAACCAAAATGTTCATCTTACTCAAACATATGCCTATAAATAGTAAAACGAGAGACACTGAACATTTGGAGTGGTCTCTTAATTTTTTCCAGAGCTGTACTGTATATAATCTTGCACTTTATATAGTCAGACTGGTATATAAGAATTTCACTACGCATAGCTCTGTGCAATTGTGTATGTGACGACTAAATAAAAACTAACTTAACACATTGTCTTAATCTCTTTGCCTGCCTGCGCCTGCCAGAGGGGAACCTGCTTAACCACTGCAGGCACAAAGGGAGGGGCCCCAGCTAAAGCATTCACTTCTGCATAGTTGACCTCATGAAATATGTTAGGAGGTGATGCTTACTACAATACAAGTCTTTGTTGAATGAAAAAAAAAATTGTTAAATCGAATTGTCTCACTAACCTTTCAACATCCACTGGAGATTATTAAAACATAACTTGTGTTTGTATATCTTCAAAGCAAGGTGTGTGTGTGTGTGTGTGTGTGTGTGTGTGTGTGTGTGTGTGTGTGTGTGTGTGTGTGTGTGTGTGTGTGTGTGTGTATGCGTTTGCTTTACATAAGAATCTTAACAAAAACAACAAACGTAAAGAAGTTGTATTGTTTAGGCTTTATCATAATGACAGATGTGTTATCATGAAGTGAGATTAATGGGTATTTAATGGGTTAGCGAGGTATGTTGAGCCTAAAGCCAAAGATTTCAACATCACTGAGGTGGCTACGTTCTATACAGAATCTTAATCTTAATTTACATATGGATTGCATATGTACAGGGATTATTTTTTTTTTTTAAGATTTTTTTATTTTCTTTTTCTCAGTCTTCCCTTGGCCCAGCTGTCCTGTTAATCCTAACCCTACATTTTACCATGCGTAATGTCACACATGGGAAAATGATTATACAGTGAGACCATAAACACTCTTTCTGCCTTCTCTCAGGCTAGGATGAACCGATTTCTAAAATGTTTTGCACATTTATACTACATAGGATCTCAGAGTTCAATACACCTTCATATTTCCACCGGTGAAGTAGGTCTTTAAGATATTTCCACTAACTTTTCTTCACGTTTGTGTGTCTTTGTGTTTCAAAACAAACTCCCAGAAAACTTGAGGTCTGCTGCAACCCTCAGTTCTTTTAAATCGAGTCTGAAGACTTTTTTGTTTCCATTTTAACCTTTCATTTTTATTTTATTTGCTTCTTTTATTCGCTTTTAAATGTTTTATAATGTGTTTTATGTATTCTAATCTTGCCCCCTGTAAAGCACTTTGAGTGGCATTGTGTCTGAATTGTGCTATATAAATAAACTTGCCTTGCCTTGCCTACATAGGATCTCAGAGTTCAATACATCTTCATATTTCCACTGGTGAAGTAGGTCTTTAAGATATTTTTTACTAACATTTCTTCACATTTGTGTGTCTTGTTTGTTTCAGTCTTTAAGGATGTGGACTTTCACCCAAAGATCAACAACACAGAACACAGAACCAGTGAGATCTCAGAGAGGGATCTTATCGTGAGGCGCGGCCAGGCCTTCACTGTGACACTAACACTGACACAACCTTTAAACGGAGAGCCACTCATCATCACCGCATATACAGGTTGGTCTTTTGTTTATTCATTGTTATTATTTTAAGGGTGCGAGTGAGTGAGTGAGTGAGTGAGGGAGGGAGGGAAGGAGGGAGGGAGGTAGGGAGGGAGGGAGGGAGGGAGGGAGGGAGTGAGTGAGTGAGTGAGTGAGTGAGGGAGGGAGGGAGGGAGGGAGGGAGGGAGGGAGGGAGGGAGGGAGGGAGGGAGGAGGGAGGCAGTGAGTAAGTGACTGACTGACTGACTGACTGACTGACTGACTGACTGACTGAGTGTGCAATTTTTGAAGTTGGAGCACTTTGTTTCACCTTGTTTTGCACACATCCTTAGTCAGGTGGTATGAGTAAACTTAAAGGTTCTTCATTATTCTTAAATGTTGTTGTTGTTGTTGTTGTTGTTGTTGTGTGTGTGGCGTGCCAACTTGTATGCCTATATGTCCTAAATGTGCTGCACTTTTGACCACACAAATTTCCCAACTCTGGGATAATAAAGTATACTTTGACTTTGACTTTGACTTAAAGGTGCTACGAGGAACTTTCAAATATTTCTGAAACTGTCAAATTTTTCCTCTGATGATCATAAAGTACATCTAACAGCAAACAAGACCATCAGTGTTAAGAATGCTGTTTTTATAGTTTTTCTTAATGCCTTTGTCATGGGTATACGCTTACCCAGCAACTACAGCTGGCGTAGTAAAAAAAGGTTTTTAAAGGTATTTGTAGATGGTAAGTGAAATTTTACCATTACAGCATTGAATTGATATATGTCGCTCCCTCTATTATGTCAAAATTAGCTTCTGATTTGTATTACATTCATTTTGTTTTTATTTCTCTTATTCATTTTTTTAAATCATTTGAAATAAAGATTCTCATTTATTCATTCATCCATTCATCCATTCATTCATTCATTAATTCATTCATTCATTCATTCATTCATTCATTCATTCTACAGGACAACATGCATCAGAAGACCGTGGGACGTTGTCAGTCTTCAGTTTGTCAGAGAGTGTCAGTCGTTCACCCAGAGCCAAGGCGGTGTGGAGGGTAGGGCTCGACCGCAGCTCCTCCCCAGCCGAGGGCATCCTAAAGCTGGCCATCCTGCCCCCGCCTGAGACCCCATAGGGGAGTGGAACCTCATGGTGAAACACAGGGACCAAGACAGGCATCTGGCAACTCTGACAGTGCTATTCAACCCCTGGTGTCCTGGTAGGTTTGTCTGTGTGTGTGTGTGTGTGTGTGTGTGTGTGTGTGTGTGTGTGTGTGTGTGTGTGTGTGTGTGTGTGTGTGTGTGTGTGTTTCTGTTTGTCTGTCGGTCTATCCATCCATCCATCCATCCATCCATCCATCCATCTATCTATCTATCTATCTATCTCTCTCTCTATCTATCTATCTATCTATCTATCTATCTATCTATCTATCTATCTATCTATCTATCTATCTATCTATCTATCTATCTATCTATCTATCTATCTATCTATCTATCTATCTATCTATCTATCTATCTATCTATCTATCTATCTATCTATCTATCTATGTGTGAAGATAATAGTTGTTGGTATCTGAACCCCTCTAGATGACGCAGTGTTTCTGGGAGATGAGGACCAGAGGCAGGAATATGTGATGAACGAACAAGGAATTATCTACAAAGGCAGTGGAAACTATATCGCCCCTCGGCCATGGGACTTTGGACAGGTACACACACACACACACACACACACACACACACACACACACACACACACACACACACACACACACACACACACACACACACACACACACACACACACACACACACACACACACACACACACCACACACACACACACACAACAGACAACACACACACACACACACACACACACACACACACACACAACACACACACACACACACACACAATGTAGATGCGTATTGAATATGATCACTCTATATAATATATACTGCAGTTTTTTAAATATTGGGTTCTTGAATCTTCAATTCTGAATTTGTAAACTTAAAAAAAAAAAAGTATACAGGAAATACTATGTATGCTGTGACCTACATTTCAACTTGAAGTATCCCTGCTTAGGCTGTGTTCTAAAAATTAGTATGAGTAGGACATTAGTAGGGCTACTAATGTCCTACTCATACTAATTTTGACGTATAGGCGAGAAATGCCCAGATGAGTACTTTCTTCGGGGAGGATTTTGTGTATGGATCGATAGGTTACTTTTTATACCCAACCGCCCCAGAATGCATTGCGTCTTTTCAAACGGCATGGATTTTTAAATTTTTTAAATCTCTTAAACCTGCAGTGTGTAGAATTTTGGGTTTTATTTCCTGGCAGATTTTGTAGAAAATAATTATAATATCCATAAGTACGTTTAATTTAGTGCATAATAGCTGAATTTTTTTTTTTGAATTATCATTTTTTCCCTTAGAAAGGGTCTCATATATGTCCATATTTCTCCATACTTTGGACCAAGGCCTTGTCACCACCATTTTGGAAGTGTCATAGTTGGAATGTCATCAGGTGCATTGTTTAAAATCTAGAATTGTTCTTGTCCTTGAAGGCCACTGTAGCTTCTGTTATTATTCTAAAGGATTGGGGTTACCCAGGGAGCGTTGCATTCTAGAACTTTGTAGAACTTTCTTGATGATGTCATATTACACACTGCACCTTTAAATCCCTTTAATGTTATTGTTCTTTCCATCAGTTTGAGGAAAACATGACGAAGATCTGCCTGAAGATTCTTGACGTTAACGTGAAACACGAGGCGGACCCGGCTGATGACGACTCCGCTCGCTGTAACGTGGTCTACGTCAGCCGAGTGGTCAGCGCCATGGTAACACACTCACTTCATTTATGCACATTTAGGCTACTTATACAGAGAGAGAGACATGTACGGAAGATAATTAAGGAAACATTTTTTATAGAGGATTTTTTTTTCACTATGCATTTCAAGTTTAAAGTCGCAATTTCGACTTTTTCCTCAAAAAAAGTGGAGGATTTGTTTTTTTAGGAAACATTTAAATTTTTTTTTTACTTTTTTTAAGAGGAAGAGATAGATAGATAGATAGATAGATAGATAGATAGATAGATAGATAGATAGATAGATAGATAGATAGATAGATAGATAGATAGATAGATAGATAGATAGATAGATAGATAGATAGATAGATAGATAGATAGATAGATAGATAGATAGATAGATAGATAGATAGACAGACAGACAGACAGACATTGAATTGAAGGAGTCTCCTCTATATCTCCTCTCTCTCTGTTGTCCCCTTCCCCAGATAAACAGCAGAGACGACCGTGGTGTGATATTGGGTCGGTGGTCAGATTCCTTCTGGGGCGGGACCCCCCCCAACCACTGGAGCGGCAGCCATGAGATCCTGAATAAATGGTTCAGGAGCGACTGTCGGCCGGTGCGC
>CM047518.1:26048501-26056001 GCA_026122265.1 Ammodytes dubius
AACGAGAATCTGATCATCGATGTTTATCACGCAAACTACGGCGTCAGAGAGAAACGAACCAGGGACAGTGTTTGGTGAGACGCTTTAACCTTTTTATTTAGTTTTTATTATGTTTTGCCTTTTTTTCAAGCTTTATTTGATATGGTAAATGGTAGGCCTAAATGGAGTCCACTTATATAGCGCTTTTCCCTGGTTTTTCACAGACTCAAAGCACTTTACATTGTTTTGTACACATTCACCCAATCACACACACATTCATTCACCGATAGATGCAGGGTGTAAGCTAAATATAGACAGAGTTGAAATGGGGAGAAACAGAGAGAGAGAGAGAGAGAGAGGGGGGGGGGGGAGACCTGCAGTAAAGGTCCACGGGTCGGATTTGAACCCGCGACCACTGCAACGAAGGCCGGAGCCGATATGGTACAAGCTCTATTCACTACGCCACCGGAGCGCCGCGAGACACTTTAAATTTGAGAGCAGCGGCTGTACGTCCAGGTTTTTTTCTTAGCAGTAGAATCAATAACTGAATTGAAAAAAATTATTGGGATTTTTCTGAGCTCCTGCACCAGTGTCAGAGGGGGGACGACACCAGTTTGTAAACGCTGCCATACTGAGAAATACAGAGAGAGTTTTGTGGCACTGATAGGGCTTAATGCAACTTTGTGTCAACTCATTCTGCAATGGCTTGAATGTATAGTGACCCGACATTCATTTATATGAAAAAAAGTTACGAACTATAACTTTAAAGCCATGCATAGACACTTGTATTTTGTGAACTTGTTATGCCAATGGATAACTAGGTCATTTCGGTTTTTGGCACACAATTTACAATTTTCCCCTGGGTGTGTGTGTTTACGCTGTAAGTGGTGCCACTCCTTAGCACTGAGTTGTTAACCGCTCACTGACATACAACAACAACATGAAACTAAATATAAGCCAGAGCGTTGTGCCAATTGCCCGGGAGGCAGAGTGCCAAATCAAAGCAGAGAGGTGTGATCGCGATGCTATCAATCTTGACAACACAGTAAAAAGGTTGATAGTTCATTGTGATATGCCAAAGTACTTGATTTGTTCCCACCACTCTCATAGCGTCATTTTTAGCAGCAAAAAAAATAAAAAATAAAAAAATAACTGCATGTAAACTATATTATCAGCACAAAACGATAGACACTTACATACAGGACAGACAGACACAATACTGTAAGTTATACATGATTGAGTGTTCAGCAGTTAAAGATGCAGTCAGTGATTCTGGAGAACGCTTGTTGTCAAAATCACTTTTTGTCAAAATCAGTGTATATCTCCTCACGATCCACTACCTGTCTGTACTGTGTGTGCGCTGAAAACAAAAATCTGGTGTGCATTCACAGCCTAGGTCTTCGTAAACTGGTATGTAAACAAAAGGGTATGTAAACAAAGAAGGCCCACCATAGCTAGCAACATTTACACGTTTACAGAGCCTAGTCTGTGTATTAACACTGGATTACTTTTTAGCACACTTTATAGTAGGGCCTAAAGGTAGCGGATTGTGAGGAGATATTCACTGATTTTTGCAAAAACAACAAAAAAGATTTTGAAAAAGCAGATGACTTGATGTTATTGAAAGGGTTTTGTTTGGTGTAAAGTGGCCAGATTTAAGTAGCATTTTTATAGCTCAGATTTCACAGCTACGACATGTTCTAGAGATCTTTGAAAAACCGGTTCCCCAGCTTAGTAGTGTTTCAGTCACATGCGCTGTTGCAGAACCAAAATATTGTGTTAAAATGTTTCTTGCTTTGGTTATTTTGTTTGTGTATTTATTTGTATCTTCCGTTATCATTGCCTTCTCTGCTATAGAGACAGTGCATGAAATAGGCCACGCCCATCTTGGGGGAAAACATTGAACAGCGCTCCATCCACTTTGTATTGAAGGAGACCTGTCTTCTGCAAACAAACTTAATTAAAATGTAATCGAACATCCATTTAAGAAAAAAACGTTACTTTATTGAAAGCCACGACTCTTGTTTGTCTATATGAGCTGTTTTTGTGAAAAATAATTTAGTAGTTTTCAATATTGAGGTGTTTTTGTCCGGTCGGACCGGCTCGGACCCATCGTGGGGGAGACCGTTGAAAACCGTTTCCATTCACTTTGTATTGAAAATACCTGTCTTCTGCAAACAAACTTAATTAAAACGTAATCGAACATCCATTTAACAAGAACACGTTACTTTCTTTAAAGCCACGACTCTTGTCTGTCCATACGAGCTGTTTTTGTGAAAAATTATTGAGTAATTTTCAATATTGAGGTGTTTTTTCCCGTCCGTGAGGGTTAGCCTATGGTTAGCCTACAGCAGAAGGCTAACATTAGCCTAGCATTCAGCATACATTAGTTAAGAGTTTTGTCTCGATATTGAAAATTACTCGATACTTTTTCACCAAAACAGCTCGTATAGACAGGCAAGAGCCGTGGCTTTAAAGAAAGTAACGTGTATTTGTGAAAGGCACGTCGTATTACGTTTTTATTAAGTTTGTTTGCCGAATACGGGTGTCATTCAATACAAAGTGAATGGAGCGCTGTGTATTGTTTTCCCCCACGATGGGCGTGGCCTCAGATTATGACGCGTTATGCACTGTCTCTATGTAAAGCATTTTGTGAATGTAAGATAAGATAAGATAGTCTTTATTGTCATTGTACAGTCACCTATACAACAAAATTGGGATCGCCAACTGAAAGTGCATTACACACACAGAAAAAACAGACAAGCAATTTAAGTTTATTCAGTTTCAGTTTCAGTTTATTTCAGACATATCAACATACAAAACAAAATGAAAAGCATGGAAATACAATAAACAAAAATTATGTTTTCACAAAAAAAGAAAAAAAAAAGAAAAAAATTATCTGTGTTGCTGAGATATGCCTGAAAAGGAGCAGGAAGAAGTATACACTTATTTATTTTAAGTTAAAAACAGTATAAAAACAAGACACAGAAACAACAAAAGAAACAAGACAAGGACAGGCAATGTCATAATAAATAAATAAATCTAAAAAGGCAGAAAGCATATTGCACTTATCTCTTATTGTACTATATAAATAAATAAATAAATGTTACTGACTTTCTTGTTGTGTTCAGGAACTACCATGTCTGGGTGGAGGCTTGGATGAAGCGTCCAGACCTGGCAGCGGACGGCAGTTATGACGGTTGGCAAGTTCTGGATCCAACACCTCAGGAGAAGAGCAACGGTACAGACTCTCTGGTTCATCTATAAACACTTTAAAGGTGGAAGGTGGGGGCGCCCTTAGCTCAGTTGGTAGGGCGTCCCCCCCCCATGGGCCTCGGCCAGCAGCGGACCCGGGTTTGATTCCAGCCCGCGGTCGTTCTCTGCATGTCACTCCCCTCTCTGCCCCATTTCAACTCTGTCTCTACACTGTCAATAAAGCATAAAAATGCAAAAGAAAAATTTTAAGAAACAAAAAGGTGCAGTGTGTAGAAAAAGGCCTTATGCGTTTTTATATAGTGGGGAATGCACCTGTTTGAAGACTAAGAAGAAGAAGAAGTACTGTAGACTTGATATTGTGGAAAGACTTGAGGCAGTGGTGGATGATGCCATCTTAAGTAACTATAGCTTCTTGTCCTTGAAGGCCACCGTAGCTTCTATTATTATTCGAAAGCGGTGGTGTTACCTCAGGAGAGGAGCAATGGTACAGATTATCTCTGGTTTATCTACATGAACTTTAAAGGTGGAGTAAGTGATTCTGGAGAACGCTTGTTGTCAAATTGAGTTTTTTTTGTCAAAATCAGTGCATATCTCCACTCGATCAGCTATTTGTCAATACTGTGTGTGCGCTGAAAAAAAAACAGTGTTACAACAGCCTAGGCTCTGTAAATTGGTATGTAAACAAAGGGTATGTAAACAAAGGGGCCACCGTAGCAAGCAATATGCTTTTTAAAACAGCATAATCTTTCTTTAATACAACTACTTGATGGTAAAAAAATTGTCTTAAAGATACACTACACAATAAATCAAAATCAAAACTATTCTAAGGTGAAAAAAACCTCTCAGTCCATTTCCTGTTATTGTTATTTTTTTATTAAGGACAAAAGCATTAAAAACATTGTTTCATATTATAAAAACATAAAACAGATGCCACGCATACAGGTGTTAGTCGAAACTAATTTGCAACCCCTGTCCCTGATTAGGCATCTCCTAAAAAATTTGCATGAATAAAAATACAGGGATCATACATAGTAGACATAAAACAAAAAAATTAAAATAAAATAAAAAAATAAAAACAATAAAAACAAGGACAATGATTAATGTATGTGAGCGTGTGTCAATGTTCACAGGGTTTATTCAGTTTCAACCATTGTTTTACTCCTGATTATATTATCTCTCCTCCCGTAGGTGTGTATTGCCTCGGTCCGTCCTCCGTCAAAGCCATTCTGAATGGAAAAGTAGATCTGACGTATGACACCCCGTTTGTCTATGCTGAAGTCAACGCTGACTGTATCGACTGGATGGTGAGTGAACAAATCTTATTCTTAAAGGCCTACTTCACCGGTTTGAAAACTTACTTTGTAAATATTACTGTGATGTCTTTTACTGTGACATCACAGTAATATTTACAAGTACGTTTTTTTTAACCCTATATTTCTCTTTCTGTGATGTCACGAGAAGGAGGTTAAAAAAACACTCTTTCTGCCTTTTCTCAGGCTAGGATGAACCGATTTAAAAAATGTTTTGCACATTTATACAACATAGGATCTCAGAATTCAATACACCTTCATATTCAAACCGGTGAAGTAGGCCTTTAATAATATTTTTTATGTAATTTTTCCATGTTTCCGCCGTAAGGATTTACATATAAGGCTACATATAAATATATCGGTTGTGCCCAATTCTCATCAACATGACATTTAGGGATATGTTAAAGGTGCTCAGAGGAACTTTCAAGAGTACCTATTTGCAGACCCATGGAGAAAACGGACCTCCACTACACCGGAAGCAAGATGGGGCCACGCCCCAAACTCATTTCATTGGTCAGAATTGTAACCTACTCTGAGTTTGTTTTCACTTTACGCTGCAGCTCCGACTGAAGAAAGAGTGTCACTGCAACAACGCGACCCTGTACAGTTTAAAGCAAAATCACTCCATAGAAATCTCCATTTTTATAATTTCCTGATGATGTTATGTTTAATCGATCAATTGTCTGTGTACATTCAGTACACTCTCAGTTTCTCCCGGCGAAAATGAAATCCAAGCTGTGGTCGCCATTGCTACAGTTTTTAATTCAGGTTTTTAAAAGATTTATAAGTTATTAATTGGGTTTTTGATAACATTGTTGGTGAGAAATGTGTGTCATACTTTCACAATCTTCACTCAGTGAATGTGTACGATTTAGTTTGATGGTTATCACGAGTATTATTCTGGACATCGCAAGGTTTGTTTATCTTTGATCAGCTGCTTGAACAACGTGCATTTGTTGATAGCAGAGATTGCACTGATTGTGAATTAAACAGACGGATTTCAGAAGATGTACACAAAGCTTCGTTGCTTCATTCATCTTCTAACTCAACATCTACTTTTTACCACCGTCCTGGCCACTTGGGACCCTTAACAAACTGACGTATTTTACTGTGTACTAGCACCATAACCGGTGGAAACCGTGTATTATTATTCACCGCTAGGTGAACTCCGGCAGTAAAACAAAAAGAAGAAAACAAATTCAGAGTAGGTTACAATTCTGACCAATGAAATCCACTTCCGGTGGAGCTCCACTTTCCCCATGCGTCTGCAAATAGGTGCCTCTCGGAACTTTCAGTTTTTGTTAATTTGTGCACCCCCTTTGGACAAAAGCGGTAGTGTTTTTACTACGCCAGCTGTACAGAGGCTGAGCCCAATCAAATAATTTTTGTATATTTATTTAATTTAAATTTTTTCATGCTTCCACCATAAGGATTTACAAACATAAAATTAAAACGTAAAATATACCGGTTGTAGAATCAACAACTGAAACATGTCTTGGGCTCTTCTTGGGATTTTTCGGATCTCTTGCACCAGTTTGTAAACGCTGCCATACTGAGAAATACAGAGAGAGTTTTGTGGAGCTGATAGGCTTGATCAACTTTGTGTCAACTCATTTGGCCATGGCTTAAATGTAACCCACGTGTGTGTGTGTGTGTGTGTGTGTGTGTGTGTGTGTGTGTGTGTGTGTGTGTGTGTGTGTGTGTGTGTGTGTGTGTGTGTGTGTGTGTGTGTGTGTGTGTGTGTGTGTCCTACCAGGTCAACAAAGACGGTTCAGAAACTCAATTCTTGTCGGACACGAAGAGAATCGGTCAGAACATTTCCACCAAGACGGTCGGCACCAGGAAGAGGTTGAACATCACAGACTCCTACAAACAGAAAGAGGGTGAGGTTCACACACACACACACACTCACTCACACACACACACACACACACACACACACACACACACACTCACTCACTCACTCACTCACAGACACATGGATGTCATCCTTTATAATAGCATCTCTGATAAAAAATTTACTTAATGAACATTTGTTTTCAATCAGATTTTGGTAAAAAGGCTATATTCAGACACACAACTTTGATATAATACACTGTATTGATTTGTTAAATTTTAGACCAGGTTTCAAGAGGTTTTTAAATGTTCTCATATTACAGGAACGGAGGAGGAGAGGACAGTGTTTAAATACGCCCTGTCCAGAGATTACTCCGAGGCAGACGGCAGCGAAGACACAGAAGAGGAAGAAGAGGAAGAGAATGAGCCAGCTGAGAATGGAGAGAATAACCCAGTAGTAAATGGAGGGAGAGAGGGGACAAA
Source organism: Ammodytes dubius (assembly GCA_026122265.1). Taxonomy (NCBI): domain Eukaryota; kingdom Metazoa; phylum Chordata; class Actinopteri; order Uranoscopiformes; family Ammodytidae; genus Ammodytes; species Ammodytes dubius. The sequence continues at coordinate 26,055,326 of CM047518.1, forward strand.
TGGATCGGATGGAGAGAACGTGAATGCAGTAGTAAATGGAGAGAGGGAAGTTCCAGGTGAGAGTGGAGAGACAGAGGGGACAGTTGGGAATGAAGAGAATAAGCCAGTAGTAAATGGAGAGAGAGAGACAGGTGAGAACGGAGAGAGAGAGGAGACAGAGGGTTTGGATGGAGAGAGAGAGGCGCCAGACATTAATGGAGACAATAAACCAGTTGGGAATGGAGACAATAAACCAGTTCGGAATGGAGACGATAAACCAGTTGGGAATGGAGAGAATAAACCAGTTGGGAATGGAGAGAATAAACCAGTTGGGAATGGAGACAATAAACCAGTTGGGAATGGAGAGAATAAACCAGTTGGGAATGGAGACAATAAACCAGTTGGGAATGGAGAGAATAAACCAGTTGGGAATGGAGAGAATAAACCAGTTGGGAATGGAGACAATAAACCAGTTGGGAATGGAGAGAATAAACCAGTTGGGAATGGAGAGAATAAACCAGTTGGGAATGGAGAGAATAAGCCAGTTGGGAATGGAGAGAATAAGCCAGTTGGGAATGGAGAGAATAAGCCAGTTGGGAATGGAGTTGGGAATGGAGAGAATAAACCAGTTGGGAATGGAGAGAATAAGCCAGTTGGGAATGGAGACAATAAACCAGTTGGGAATGGAGAGAATAAA
>CM047518.1:26061001-26121001 GCA_026122265.1 Ammodytes dubius
CGCACTGTAGCTTTAAAATCTTAGATTTCGTTCTACATACTGTGATGAAAGAGAGTTGAGGCTGTGTTGTCTATTAAATCATTTTTTTAAGGTCTGAGCCAATACGATGCAAGATTGAAGTATTTTGAATATTTTACATTTGAACAAAATAATCATTGTTAGCATACGCTGCCTACACCGCAAGCTTGAATTTGCCTTGGTTTCGAAATGACAGTGGAATGTGCTGTTTAATTGGTTTTGCTTGTACGTTATGAACCGTCCAGAGCCCTTAGGTCGTCTGGGACAGGTTTACTTACAGTCCCAAGAGTTAGGACTAAACGAGGAGAAGCAGCTTTTAGTTTTTATGCACCAAATATCTGGAACAAACTCCCAGAAAACTTGAGGTCTGCTGCAACCCTCAGTTCTTTTAAATCGATTCTGAAGACTTTTCTGTTTCCATTTTAACCTGCAATTTTTATTTAATTTAAATGTTTTACTTCTTTTCATTCGCTTTTAAATGTCTTCTAATGTGTTTTATGTATTTTAATCTTGCCCCTGTAAAGCACTTTGAGTGGCCTTGTGTTTGAATTGTGCTATAGAAATAAACTTGCCTTGTATATAAAAAAGGTCTCAAACCAGTATGTAGCCTACAGTGAATTCTTTAGACCGCCGTTGACACTTCAAATGTTGTCAGGAAATGCGAAATTAAAAGTTAATGTTACAGAAGATTAGCAGCTTAGCCTAATGTAAATACAAATGAATAAACAACACACACACACACACACCCACACACACACACCCACACACACACACACACACACACACACACACACACACACACACACACACACACACACACTAATTTCTTCAGAATGTTCAGGTTCCAATTTAACCATGATGTTATAGCGCCTCCTTGTGGTTAAAGACATGATGTGTGGGCTGGACTGTAAATACACTGTTCTTATGTTTTGGATCTGCACGAATAAAATGCTTGTTCAACCCATGTTTGTGTGTAGTGAAGCTTTGTCATTATAAGGGGAGACACTGCGGGCAAAAACATAATTTTAATCAAGAAGCAATGGTCAGTTTTTGAGATTTTTGGCTATTTTGCTTCCATTAAATGTCTTCTTTCATAGGCTACTAGTTCAATTCGAAATTGTTTATTTGACTAAACCTTGTCTGTTTGCATCTATATCTCCTATACAACCGTCTTTCTTATCATCATCAGCTTTTTAAAAAATCACAACTTCTTAACAACAATTTAACTTTCCATAATCATTCTCAGCACTATTCTGAACGTTAATCGTGTGTGTTGGAGGTTAAAACTATTTCTAGATTTATACATAATCTATTATGGACATGCCCATTGAAAAAGAATATGCAGGATTTTTTTATTTTTTTCAAAACATAAGAATGTTGATTCCGAGAGCAAAGTGGCTGTTTTGTGCTAAACTCCTACAAAGTAATTTTTTTAACCTCCTACGTCAAACGCGTCATATTACGTGGCATCTGGTAGACACTGACCGAACGTGAATGCGTCTACGTCCAGGCGGTAGCCAAGTAGTAGGTAGCAGTGATTTGAAGATTTGTCATTTAGTGTGTTCATATTTTTTATGTACTTTTACATCGCATTTTTAAGTAATGGAGAAGTATTGTTTACTCCAGCCTTTGAAGAAATGTAGTCCACGGTTTCTGTGACAGAATATAAGCGGCGCTAGCTAGCTTTGAGCCACCGGGTGTGTTTACACGTGAAGAGACCGAACTAGATCACTGCCGCAGCCCCCTCCCTCCCTCACGAAACACACGGTGGTTTGCCGATCATTTTAGACGGGACAGGAGGCTTATTGTGTGACACGGTGAAGTTGAGGATGGGATACCCATACAACAGCAGGACCTGCGGTGGTTTAATAAACAGCTGAGCTGCTTCATCATCTCCGTCTGGAGCCGCGGCCGTCGGCTGGACTGAGGGTCACGGACACGGACACAGACACAGACCTAGGGCATACAGGACACGGAGCCTTCAAAGATTCATCCCCACGGAAACTGTGCACAGTAAGTCTGGTTTTCTAATGTTTTTAAACTTCCAAGTTAGTCGGCATTAATCATTTCAATGATGATATGCAACGTGTGGTTTTAATTTATTCAGGCAGTAGCCTATAGCTAACCACTAGCTAACCAGTTATAACCCATGGTCATAACGGCTAAATGTTCGTTAGCTTAATTTTCTATGGGATGTAGCCTACCGTTTTATTAGGCATTTGGTCAGTTCTAAAGATGTTAGTAGGCTACTGTCAGTGTTGCCAGTTACTTTGAACAAGTAATCCGATTACTGATTACTAGTTACTCCTTAAAATAGTATTTTAGTTACTATACTGATTACTTAGGGCCCGTGTCCACCTAACGCCTTGACGATCAGCTTTGTCTCTCCCCCGCTCACAGCATTCTCTCTCCCAGCTCATAAAACGCTTGAAAAAAGCGGTCGAAAAAAACGCTCAGTAGACACACTCCCGAGCGCACAGCCAGCGTTAAACGCTGGAAAAAGGCGTTAGGTGGACACGGGCCCTTAATGTTAAAAGTAGGCTAACTAAATTAGATTACAAGTTACTTTAAACGTTACTTTACAGGTTTTGAAACCCATATATCTTATTTATTTATTTATTTTATTTCAGACATATCAAAAACAATACAAAACTAAATGAAAAGCATAAAAATACAATAAACAATTTATGTTTAAATAACTTCACAAAAAAATAAAAATAAAAATCTGTATTGATGTGATATGCCTGAAAAAGAGCAGGAAGAAGTATACACTTATTTAATCCTACCCCTTTTCCATAAATCTCAATTTAAAACATGCACATATTAAGAATCATCATAAATATATAAAATAAAGCGGGTAGGCTAGTATTGGCTGGGATTACGTACATATATGTACGTAATTCCAGCCAATGTTTTTATGTAAACCCACACAACGAGCAATGGTCTTGTTGTGTTTACACTCTTTGAACTGTGAAGTGGGAGGATTCAAATCTTCTGTCATCTGCGGTCATTTCGTCAGCTGGCTGAACGTGGACTGAAGTTTAAGGTAAGAATTAAGTTCTCAGAGCAATGTTAATATGTATTTCATATGTATTTCTAGTATTGTTTTGACTGGTTACATTTATTTTTCAAAAATCGGATAAATGAAAAATATGAGGTTAAAAAGTCCAGTATTGCTTGCATTTTAAGCCAGTAAAGCCTTTGCCGCTGTTGGATGCTATTTTTGTAGCTTTTAGATTTATTTTAGCCTGCCGTGTTATCTGAATGGAGTTAGTTTAGCTTGCCGTTTTATCTTAGTGGCTAAAATTTAGCCCGTGGCTCATTATTTTTCCTGCCTCGCTAGGTTAGCACCGTTAGCTTAGCTGCGCTTGACACACATTTTATGAATTCATTCCGCATTTCTGCTCGAATTGGCTCATCGGTTTTTGGATTGCTTATGCGTTTACAATACACCAGACTAGCATTGCGGTTTTAACCCACGTACACACTATGGATGGTATCTTCGACAATTCTGCATTTAAACGCACATTTTTTTAGCGACTAATCGACTTATGACAGTCTTATCCGACTAATGACAGATTAGTCGACTGTTCGAGGTCAGCCCTAATCTAGTGTGTGTCTGTGTTGAAGTCATATAGTACAAATACAGGCTGGTCTGATGTTTTATGAATCACTTGGTTGAAACTCTCAGTGAAGCATTTTGTAAGTGAAAAATCAGACCAAGAAACTTAATGAAGCAACAGTAACGATGGGTTCTATTCTCTTTGGTGTATTTCAGTTTTCTGAGGCCCTGACCTTATTCGTCCTCAACATTTATGTCGCCTACAAAGCCAGGGATGAATGACTCCAGAAGCAGGCAGGCATAGCCATTGATGCACAGGTAACTAGATTTTCTTCGTAAGAACTACATAATTTTTCTATCGTAAGAAATACTAGTAGTATTAGTATTAGTAAGTAGACTTTACTTGCTAAATGTATTTCTTGCATTTAAAAATGGATGTAGTTCATACAAATAGTATTTTTGCATTTTCTTCATAATAATTTTGCAAAAAGTTGCCTTGATTTTTTTAAGTAGATTGAGCACGATATTTTTTATCAGTGTAGGCCTTCATTTCACGTTCACAATGCATATTGTTGAGAAAAGTGAAAACACTCATTTTGACACTGTGTTTCAGCACCATGGACAGAGAGCAGAGGTCAATAGGCACACACACACACACACACACACACACACACACACACACACACAGACAATAGGCTATGTAGACGGTATAAGGTATCATTTGTCTCGTTATCCGTTTTGTTGGGTTGGTCTCGGGGTATCGTGACTCCAGTTAGGCTTACTTTATTAGGAAGGCCGGGGCGAGATTGTGCAACGGCAAATGCAACCTCTCCTAGGAAAACTTTGTTAGAAAAAAAACTGTCCTGCGGCTCCCTTTTTCTCCATAGTTTCCCCAATTAGTAAATAGCGATATCTGTTAAATCATGAGAACCGCTGTCGGCTCGCAAACCGACCAGCTGTTTGAGACAGAGACTAAAACTAATGTGAAACTGAAGGTGGAGCAGATAAAAAGTTAAATTAATAAATATTGTAACCAAACACAATAATGTGTTGTGTTATCTGCTTTAGTAGCTTACAGTAGCTCACATCGCCCACCACTCCTGGAAATAATAATAATTTAACAAGGAAATGGTTCGTTTATTGATTTTTCCTAAACGGTTATTATTTACCAAAACGGTTACACATGTACACGTGCACACCCCTAGTAAAAAGTGTTGAACCTTCGACTGTCTTGAGTAAACTCCTTCAACCATGCATCAACTCCTTCTCTAAAAACAAAAACCTCCATCAGCTGCTGCCTCTGCAGAGGGCACCGTCTTGTCATTCATTCATAGCAGCGGTGATGTTCGGAAAAACCGTGTTCTTTTGTCCAGAGTTGTAGAAGGAAAAACAAGGAGAATATTTCTTTCAAAGCTTAAAGGTTTATTATTATGGCTTGTTATACAGTATGTAACAAATACAATACATCTGATTGGTTGACTATGGTTGGAGGTAGGCCGTGGATGTTAGGCTTGACCTCCCCTGTGTAGCGCCCCAGGCTGGTCCCAGCCTCTTAGAGCATTCCATCCAATGGCAGAAGATACATTAAATGAGGGGAGGAAACTACACTAGGTGCAGGTGTAACTTGAGAAGGGCCGTTGCTAAGTAGTTGCTATGGGTGCAGGCAGAGTTCTCAAAAGTTGTCTGACCTTGTAAACCAAGTGATGAGCCGATTATTTACTGAGACTGTCTATACTCCCTGTATGCATGGTGTTCATGTGCACTTAGTATGGAGAGACTAGATGGCTCACAGCTCAATAATGTGAAGTTAATGTTAACATACTAAAGTGTGCTAAATAAAGTATAAGTGTAAAAAGCATAAGAGTATAACATTGAAACTATTTCACAGTGATCAGCAAACGAGAGACTGTGTAGTAAGTCCCGTCAGTTAAACAAAGTGATGCAGTTTTTTAAATCCATGGTTAAATCTGCAGGATAAGAGCTTTAAAAAGAAAAGGAAAAAAATAAATCGCAAACGGTTTAAATGTGATGTGTTCAGGTCGGCTCAGTAAAATGATAGTTAGGCAAAGGTCCATAAAAGGTTATCATGGTGTGTTCTAATGTAACATCAAGAAAAAACGAATTTTGAGTTTTTTTTTAAACACTTGTTTTTCCAGCAATATAAAATTGGTAGTTAATATAGAATTATGACCTGTTTAATGTCCTATCTTGAGCTCTGATCATCTTGTAAGCAATTAAAGCGATAATAGCCTCCACCAGATCTCTTAACAAAATAACAAAATAGTATCGATAAAGATTTGGATTGTGGAGTCTCTATAATGGTATCAATAAAAATAAGGATCCCCCTCCCTACATACAGTATAACTGGGCAATAGCTTTAACAGGCTAACACGGTGGACTGAAATCATTTTATGGCACACGATAACTGATTGGCATAATTTGACTGTAAAAGAAGAAAAAGTTCAGAACATGTTTGTGTGTGTAAGCTAACATTCAGCTTGAGTGAGTCTGAGCTAAAATTAGTTTTCTGAGCCCCCCAAAACCAGGCCAGATGCCTGTTATAAAGAGGCTCTTTCACGATACTGCAGCAGGACCAAGCGCTTGGCTGTGTGCGATGTCATGATATGTGCTTATATGAATGGTTGTTGGTTTTATGTGTTCAGGATGTGACTACACATCAATAAACTATTCAATTGACCATGAATTTGATTTCACAAATATCGAAAAAATTATTTCTTCAAAAACTGAAAATTATAACTTTGTAGGGAAATGGTAGGGAGCATTACAATAGTAGTAAACTACTTGCCAAATGACGGGGAATTGTAAAAATGAAAAAAAAATAAAATGTATAGCCTAAAAACCGAGCCCAGAGTACAATTAAAAGAAGAAAATGTGTAGGATTGATGTTAGCAGATGTAGCTTGAGATACAGCAGTAATTACTTAGAATTCCTCATGGGGGCAACTTAACCTATCCAAAATGGCATGTTTCGTGCTCGGGAATGTAAATGTAGGGTGAGTGCTGCACATTGACGGTGCAGCTGCAGGTAATGTCCCTGAAGAGTGAGCAGTCGAAATCGGCCATCAGTGTCTTCAATCCGGCTTTGTACGGGACAAACGGGAACTTGACAACAAGTTTGGTGTTTGGCTTCATATCTGCAATCCTGTGGGGAACACAAAGAGTAATGATCATTAAACAAATAAACATTTCTTAATGGAAAAGTTATGTTGTGCTATCGAGATAATGGCAGGGCAATACTGCTTTTAAATTACTTACATTTTGACATTTTTGGTTGCTTATCAGACCAAGTAAAATTATTATTAAAAAAATGTAATGAAGAAAAGTCTTATGTGACACATTTAAAAGAAAAAACGGATTTGAATCCAAACCATGGCAACTGCAAGTAATAGGTGTTGAATTGAGCTGAATTAGAAACACATATAGAAAAGTTTTGAAAAGCTCTTTTTATTCTCAATATTTTTTATCATTTTGGCGCTGGTGATTTTCCTTTGGCGTTGGATAAAACCTCTTTTTTGGGGCCACAGAAATATAATTATTATTATTTGTTTATTTTTTCAGTTGTTGAAGACATAGACACAAACGAGCATACATTTAGAGTGTATAGAAAAGATGAAGAAAAAAATAATACTAATAAGAACTTTAAAATAAGAAAAATTATTAATAATTTAAGGGGGGAAAAAAGATTAACATTTATTTTATACATTTTCTAAATAATCAGCTACAGACTGATACAAACACACACTCACTGAATTTCAACGGGCTCCCTCCACAGTCCGCTGCCAGAGAGCGTCAGTGTGCACTTCTGTAGTGTCTCTTGGACCGGGTTCGTGAAAACCAGTTGCCCCATTGTCTCCTGGTTAACTCTGGCCACACCAGACACCTGCAACACACACATTTTATTTTGACAGATTATTCATCATAAAATAAAATAAAACATTGCTTTTAAAGGTGCAGTGTGTAATATGACATCATCAAGAAAGTTCTACAATGTTCTAGAATGCAACACTCCCTGGGTAACCCCAACCCTTTCGAATAATAACAGAAGCTACAGTGGCCTTCAAGGACAAGAACAATTCTAAATTTTAAACAATGCACCTGATGACATTCCAACTATGACACTTTCAAGATGGTGGCACTAGGCCTTGGTCCAAAATATGCAGAAATATGGACATATATGAGACCCTTTCTAAGGAAAAAAATAATAATTCTAAAAAAAAAATTCAGCTATTATGCACTAAATTAAACGTACTTATGGATATTATAATTACTTTCTACAAAATCTGCTAGGAAATAAAACCCAAAATTCTACACACTGCAGGTTCAAGTTTTCATTTGCCCTTTTTTATCTGTTTTTCCTCCATTGTCTTACACCTGCAACACACATACATTGGAAGATTTTAAATTCCAAAAAAGATTGCTTTAATTGGGCAAATTCCCCTATATGTATCTGTTGTTCTCTATTCTCTTAATGCACGGTGGGTGTGCTGTTGTTTCAGTGAGTTTACAACGTTTGTTTTTTAAAGGTGGAGTCAGTGATTCTAGAGAACGCTCGTTGACAAAATCACTTTTTATGTCACAATCAGTAAATATCTCCTCACGATCTGCTCCCTGTCTGCACTGTGTGCTGAATGAAAATATGGTCTTCATACACAGCCTTGGCTCTGTAAACAGGTATGCAAACAGTTATTTAAACAAGTAGCCTACCGTAGCTAGCAACAATTAATTTAATTTAATTCAATGCAGTATTGCTACTATTTTGTACATTTTAAGTTTAGGTTGTTCCACAGTTTGACTATGAGAAGAGACACTGGCAGATAGATAGATAGATAGATAGACAGACAGACAGACAGACAGACAGACAGACAGACAGACAGACAGATTTTCCACTGACCGAGACAGAGATGGGCGGGTCTAGCAGCACGATGTCATCCTCAGCCAGGTATGTTCCATTTGGAATGCAGTTATCCATGACGACTGCAGAGACCTTCATGCTGTCGCTAAGCAACATCGCTTTACTGTACGCAGAGAACGGGACCACTATGGGGACAGACACATCTAGAGAGGAGGGGACAGGCATTGGTTAGATGGATGGATGGATAGATATATAGATAGACAGACGATAGACAGACAGACAGACCAAGATGTGGACAATATACTATATACTATAGGAGAAAGTGTGTCTTAATTGTATGTCTACTGCATGCTAACTAAATACATACTTAATACGCCTTAAGATATCTGTCTTTTTAAATTTTTTCTCTTTTTAATAGCATTTCAAAGGTGCTACAAGGAACTTTTAAATATTTCTGAAACTATTTTTACTCTGATGATCATAATTGACAACAGCAAACGATACCTTCAGTGTAAAGGATGTTATTTTTCTGTAGTTTTTATTTATTTATTTACTTATTGCCTTTGTCATGGGTATACTGTACGCTCACCCAGGAATAACAGCTGGCGTAGTAAATACACTACCGGTTTTGTCCTTAAGGGGGTGCTAGAATTTAGACAAACTGAAAGTTCCTCGGAGCACCTTTCAACTGCAAAATCTCCACAGAAAAAACTCCCCATAAGAAGAGTGTCACCTTTCCCAAACGGCAGCATCTTCTCCAGCCTCTCGTACTGTATGTCCTGAAAGGGCCGACCGTTGTAGGTCATGGCCTGGACGCCGATGCCGATGGACACAGGTCTGTTACCTATGGAAGATTTTATTGGACATTATTATCTGTAAAAGCAAACCATTTTTGTAAAAGCATAGAATACAACTGACAAGTGTGTGTATCAAGATTCACACGTATTTCACTATCCACAAACATGTATTTTTTTAGACTTGCAAATATTTATTTATTCTGAAATTACTAAAATAATCGCATTTGCGCATTTACATGTGAAAGAGGGTTTTTGCATATTTGCGATTTACCTCTCATCTGGCTGTTCAGAACCAGCTTCAGCTTCACATCCTTACCGTTCCTCGGTTTGGACACCTGCAGCACAACACAATTTAGTTTGAGTTTTCTTAAAAGATTTTCAATTTATTTATTTTTTTCCCCCCTTTATTAGACATTTTGATAATAGATAGATAGACAAGTAGATGGATGGATGGATGGATGTTTCGATAGATAGATAGATAGACAGACAGACAAACAGACAGACAGACACTTTATTTATCCAGAGGTATAGTAATACAAAATACAGTAGCAATGGTAACTTCTGCGACACTGTGAAATACAGTACCTCTTTAAATCGTAGTTTCAGTTGAGGGTCATCTGGTGTTGGTTCCTTCCCTCCATCCTCAACTGTCTCATTCTCTTCCTCTTCTTCCTCATCCGTGTCTCCACTGCCGTCGGCTTCGGAGTAATCTCTGTTCAGGGCGTATTCAAACACAGACCTCTCCTTCAATGTTCCTGTAATGTTAGTAAATGGAAGAAAAAAATTAAGAGATTTTTTTTTGGCATTTTATAGGATTTATTGACTGTGTGGAGATACAGAGTTGAAACGGGGCATGACATGCAGAGAACGACCCGGGCCGGATTCTAACCCGTGGTCTGCTGTGAAGAGGACTGAGCCTCTAAAGCTCGAGCGCTCCCCTGTAATATTAGTACATTTAAAGCGTCTGTTAACCTGGTGTAAAAAAGTAAACATCGATATATGATACCAAAGTTGGGTGTCTCAATCACAAATATAATCGAAAATAAATGTTCATAAATATTATAAAACAAAGTCCACTAAGATAGTCTTTTTTACTGTTTAGGTAGAGAACTGCTGTGATTGGTTCAAAATACTTATTGGGTCATGAGATCCAGAGCTTAGTAGCCTGGTCCTACCAGACCATTGTACTTCATTTAATTTGTACAGAAGGTCTGAAATCGCTCATTGACAAACTTAAACTCACTTGAAGGCGGGTGTCTGTTGAAGTTTAAAACTATTGGATCTGCCCAGTGCCACTCTGGATCTGCCAACCAATTGCATAACGTTTGGTCGAAACGGACAGTATGTCATGCGCCGGCTTCTGAGCCACTCCCTCTTTTCACTGATTGGACCGTCAAAAATCTGGCTGGGGAAAACCCGCGAATATACCGCAGAACCAGACTGACTACTGAAGGGAAATGAAAATTGAGCGGAAGTACGTAGGCGGGCAGTGCCAGACTAAGAGCATAGCCCGCCTCATCTAAACCAAATTTCTGTAAAGTTTATCAAACTTAAATGACAATATCTTTAATTTGGTTTGACAAATGAGGCTAACTCTTTTCATCTGCTCACTATCATGCAACTACCCCCCTCCCAACCACTTACGAAGTGCGAAGGATTTTGTGTATTTAGGTTTACGGAGGCTTGGAATAAAAAATGTATTGCAGATGCTAGTATAGGCATGGCAAGTAGTTTATTATACAGGATACTCATCTGTGTGTGTGTGTGTGTGTGTGTGTGTGTGTGTGACCTCACCCTCTCTGTATTTGTAGGTGTTTGTGATGTCCGACCTCTTCTCAGAGCCGACCGCCTTGGTGGAAATGTATTGACCGACTTTCTTCGTATCAGACGAGATCTTAGTTTCTGAACTGTCTTTGTTGACCTGACAGGACACACACACACGCACAAACACACAAACACACAATGGTTATGGGGACTGTCATTGATATGTTTTTCTTCTAACGTACATTTTATGATTAGTTGATTAAGCCAAACACAACTCTCTCTGTATTTCTCAGTATGGCAGCGTTTACAGCAGAATTTATTAATCACCAAGAGGTGCAATTCCCCCCTCTAACCCATTTCACCTCTCTCTAGACTGTCTAATAATGCATTAAAATGCAGAAAAAAAATCATTTCTAACATGTCCCTAAATGTCATGTTGATGAGATTGTGCTCAGCCTCTGTTCACTCACCAGCCAGACGACATGGTCAGCATTGACCTCGGCGAACACAAATGGGGTGTCATACATCAGATCCACGTTTCCCTTCAGAATGGCTTTGACGGAGGTCGGGCCGAGGCAGAACACACCTACGGGAGGAGAGATAAGAAAATCATGGAATGGACTTTGTTGTTTTTTGGGAAATGATAGTTCTAATTCAGATTTTTTTTTAAACTGTCACTGTCGCTGATTTATCAAAGTTACTCTCATTTGGTGCCATTCAGTATTCAGTAGTTATATTTAGTTATAAATTAAAGGTGCAGTGTGTAGAATTAATTGGCATTTTTATAGGTTATTAAAGTGGGGAAGGACATGCGTCACAGTTAAAGGTGGAGTCAGCGATTCTTGAGAATGCATGTTGTCAAAATCACTTTTTTTTCCAAAATCAGTGAATACCTCCTTACGATCCACTACCCTTCTCTACTGTTTGTGTGCTGAAAACAGTGTTAATGCACCGCCTATGCTCTCTAAACTGGTATGTAAACAAAAGGTATGTTGACAATGCGATGGGGCACCATAGCTAGCAACATGCCAGTTTACAGAGCCTGGGCTGTGTATTAACACCAATTTTAATTAGAGCACACAGTACGGGCAGGTATCGGATCGTGAACAAAATTTGACAACTGTCTCCAGAATCCCTTCTGCACCTTCAAACCAGAGAGTCTGTACCGTTGCTCTTCTCCTGAGGTGTGGGATCCAGAACTTGCCAACCGTCATAACTGCCGTCCACTGCCAGGTCCGGACGCTTCATCCACGCCTCCACCCACACATGGAAGTTCCTGAACACAACAAGAAAGTCAGTAACATTTATTTACTGTATTTATCGAGACACATGCGCTAGTAATGCTAAATGTGTTAGCGCATCAATGGCATTTCATTTATATTAGCATTAAGCTGTGTACAGCTATCAGTTTAGCTATATATGAACCAAGTTAGCACCGGTTAGCATTTGGGTAAAGCACCATCAGCACAGCAGACTCAGTGCCGGTTAGCACCAGAATAAAAAGAGAAGGCTCCTCTGGGCGGGTGGCGGCGAAAATGTCACGATTTGATCACACGGCGCGGCGGAGTGCAGTGTGTCCATACCAATATTCAAATGTGATGAAAATGTCCACACCAATATGAGAACGATATGACAACGACGAGAAAGGGTTAATGAGTTGCCTCTTTATAGTCCCGCCTTATGTATTTTGTGATTGGCTTTGCCTCCTGTTGGTTGTCGTGGGTTGTGTTTTGGTTAGCGGTGATTGGTTGCTTAATTTGAGAGCGGTAAAACAGCTTCTGCTGTCATTTCGGGACGGAATCAATCAGCTCAGCTGCGGCGCTGTGAATGCGGCTGAAGGAAGAATGTCGGGGAATGGCAAAAGAAAAAACCAAAGCAGATGTACGTTTGCGCTGTGCAAATTGCGCACCATATATGCCTATTGATTCTGCTCTGCTATGTGCTGTAGTAAAGATGGGTTGCCTTGGAAACAATTAAGCCCCCGTAGACCGCAAGCATCTTGTCTTTTTTACTCGTGCGAATCACCATTCTCTGCAGCCATCAATGGCTCTGTGTTGTTTCTCTCTCACCGGCTCGCCGAGGCTCGGGCACGCTCGCGCTTCAGCTGCGCTCCAACTCCCCGGTTCACTCGTAAACTGAAATTCCGAGTCGGGGACAGCCCTACTGTGAAACATAAGCTGCCATGGATGTATTAATATAATAAGTTTTTTAGTGCAAAACGATTGATAGCCGCTCAACTCTTGACTAAACTGTACATAGGCCTAGATACGTGATAAAACTGGTTTGGTTAATAAACTAGTGAGCGGTTGGATTCTGGGTCTGGGGCGAGGGCGTTTTGCCAAATTGTGTGACGTTTCGCCAAAATGTGTCCCTACCAATATGAACATCAAAGTTACACCACTGGTTTGCACCTTAAGAAATGTTTCAGTTGTTGATTCCACTGCTAAGAGAAAACCTGGACGTACATCAGCTGCTCTCAAAGTTAAAGTGTCTCACCAAATACTGTCCGCTGATTCTTTCTCTCGGACTCCGTAGTTGGTGCGGCAGCGGTAAACATCGATGGTCAGATTCTTGTTGGTGTCGTGGGCTGACTGGAAGTTTGTGACGGTGCGACACGGGATGCCCAGTAGACGTAACACTGAAACCAACAGAAATGAAAGAATGACATTGTTATATAGTTTTTCTTAATGCCTTTGTCATGGATACGCTCACCCAGGAACAACAGCTGGTGTAGTAAAAAAAAACACACTACTGCCTTTGTCCAAAGGAGGGTGCTATAATCAACACAATTGTAAAGTTCTTTGGAGTACATTTAAAAGTGTGGCAAATTGAAATGTTACCGTACCTGAGCACATCACTGCAGCAAACACCCAGCACTGCCCGTACTTCACTGGGTGACAGCCACTCTGGAGCCATTTATTAAGGATCTCATGACTTCCATTCCAGCGAGTGGGGTTCACCCCATCGTTGTAGGGACCTGACCATTTACCCGCTATCACACCTCGGTCACCAGCACTGTTTATCTGGGGAAGGGACAAAAGAGAGAGGAATTCTTAAAGGTTCAGTAAGTGATATGGTCCTTTTAGCTAACTTCCTGTCAGTGACCGCAGTTAGCAGTCCCCTCCCTCGTCCCTACGTCACCACCACATGAACACACAGCCGTCTTCATCAGATTGTGACGCGAGACCCGCCTCCTTATAGCACCCTGTCTCCTGATTTGGATAAAAACTAGTCGGATACTCAAAATTTTAACTGGATATTACTGCAAAGCTAAATGACTGGGAGACCTGTGTTATCAATAACCGTCTACATTCACACCCTTCTGTGCCAGTATAGGAGACTCCTTCAAATCTATCTATCTATCTATCTATCTATCTATCTATCTATCTATCTATCTATCTATCTATCTATCTATCTATCTATCTATCTATCTATCTATCTATCTATCTATCTATCTATCTATCTATCTATCTATCTATCTATCTATCTATCTATCTATCTATCTATCTATCTATCTATCTATCTATCTATCTATCTATCTATCTATCTATCTATCTATTTATCTATCTATCTATCTATCTATGTTTTATTGTGAGGCGCATAAACACATTTAGCATGTCTCTCTCTCTCTCTCTCTCTCTCTCTCTCTCTTTCTCTATCTCTCTGTATAAATAAAGTAAGTGTGTTACCATGGCGCTGACCACTCGGCTGACGTAGACCACGTTACAGCGAGCGGAGTCGTCATCAGCCGGGTCGGCCAAGTGTTTCAGGTTCAGGTCCAGAAGCTTCAGGCAGATCTTTGTCATGTTTTCCTCAAACTGATGGAGAGATGATTTTTTTTACGTACATTTGTGGCAATGGTATCTGCAAATGGTTAAACTGAAACATACAGCTCTGGAAAAGACTAAGAGACCACTCCAAATGTTCAGTGTCTCTCATTTTGCTATTCAGTGATTCATGGGAAGTGGGACAAAACAGGGTGCAATGTTGAAAAAATACAAACCCTATGTTTCGGCAAATTAGATTACATGTATGTATCGAACATATACTAAGCTACTGAGCTAAGCTTTGACACAACCTCCCAGCTTTTGTTTTATTACCGTCATTGGCCTATCACCACCGTCAGATGTCAACTCCGTCAGATTTCCTGTTTGACTGTGTTGACATATTTAACGTTTCTTAAACATAACAAATGGAATTTATCGTTTAGCCATTTGGTTGTTCTGTTGATGTTAGGTGCTAGTATGAACTACTTCAGGAAAATGAAATTATCAAAAAATATCAAATAACTTCTTTAGAAATTTTAAGTCGGTGTTGACATATCATGGTTGTGACACAGGACTTTCAAGATTCGGAATGTAAAATATTCTAAAACTACAACACTTACCAGAGCCTGTCTGACTCTAATGTACTCTGCAGAGGTAGAATTTGACAAGAGGTCCTTCAAAGTGACAGCTGCCCCTTATTTCGCCTGATTTTATTACATTTTACATAATGAAATGTCTGACGGTGTTGACTTGCAGTAAAGTGGTCGCACCACGAATCCTTTTAAAACATGAATGTGTTGTAGACAAACTGTTTTTGTTGATATGAGAGATTATTTAGTGTTGTTTTTGATGAGAAAAAATATTTTTAATCATTAAAATACATTTTTAATAGGTTTAATTGCGTATGAAAGATTGAAACCTTCTCTGAGAAGACACACTGTTATGGACGTCGTGAGAAGATAACAAGTGTCATATATTTGACATAATAATAATAAAATAAAATTTAAGGGGATAATTGTGCTCCAGACATTCTATTCTTAATCCCTGATAACATCTACAATTTTAAATATTTTTAGTTTTAAACATAACAGCAGTTACATATGGAAGATGGCCTTTTGTCCCGGTTCTCAACAATCACTGTATTAAAGCTGGGGTATGTGATTTCTGATTGGTCAAAATTAACACGAGCGGTACACTTTGACCAATCAGAGCGAGGCTCTGATTATTAAAAAAAGTAAAAAAAAAAATTCTTATTGGCTGTTGGGACTGTCAACTGTTCACCCCAGCTTTAATAGGCATATGTTTGAGTAGAATGAACATTTTGGTTTTATAATATAAACTACTGACAACATTTCTAACAAATTTACGAATAAAAAAGTCATTGAGAGCATTTCCATTAATGTAGAGATGAAGTTTTAAGAAAAATCCAGCTGTATTATACAAGAAACATCAGAGGAAAAATTAGACTGTTTCAGAAATAATTAAAAGTTTCTCGTTGCACCTTTAAATTGGTTAAAGTTTTGTTTTGATTTATTTATCTTAATCATAATGTGACTGTCCTGTAAGACAGTATCTTGTCTTTGTCTTCTTCTTTATTTCAAACATGTAATCAATAAAAACAGTTAAAATAGTAGTAGAGTAGATCAATAAATAAAGACACACTTTCCACATGCTCGAAAGGGGGTAAGGAGGAAGTAAAAAAACGTATCTAGTCCTACCACTTAACAAAGTTAAAACTCTATAAATAACTGCCATGAATATTTGAATTTAAAGCAACTGCTCACTACTGGATACTTCATGTTGAAGGTAGGTAAAAAAAATATGTTTCCTGTGTACTTATTGTTTCCTGTGAATTTATGTTTACAACTTCAAGTACCAAATATAAAAGCTTCAACATGTTGAATGGCTGACTATGAATACATAAACATGTGGTTCTGGGTGCTTGTGTGTGCTTGCGTGTGTGTACCTGTCCATAGTCCCACTTTACCCCGAGGATATAGTTTCCACTTCCTTGGTAGACAACTCCTTGTTCGTTCATCACGTACTCCTGCCTCTGGTCCTCATCATCCAGAAACACTGCGTCATCTAGAGGGGTTCAGATACCAACACCAATTACCTTAATACACTGCAGCTTATATTAATATAGATAGATAGATAGATAGATAGATAGATAGATAGATAGATAGATAGATAGATAGATAGATAGATAGATAGATAGATAGATAGATAGATAGATAGATAGATAGATAGATTAGATAGAAAGAACAGACAAACCTACCAGGACACCAGGGGTTGAATAGCACAGTCAGAATTGTCAGATGCCTGTTTTGGTCCCTGTGTCTCACCATGAGGTACCACTTCCCTAAGGGGGTCTCAGGCGGGGGAGGATAGCCAGCTTTAGGATGCCATTGGCTGGGGAGGAGCTGCCGTCGAGCCCTACCCTCCACACTGCCTTGGCTGTGGGTGAACGACTGACACTCTCTGGCAAACTGAAGACTGACAATGTCCCACGGTCTTCAGATGCATGTTTTCCTATAGAATGAATGAGTCTTTATTTCAAATGATTACATTTTTGTATAAACTAATAAGAAAAGGAACACTGTGAATTTAAAAAAATCAGAAGCTAGTTTTTACATAATAGAGGGAGCTACACCTTCATTCAATGCTGTAATGGTATATTTCACTTACCATCTACAAATCCCTTTAAAAACAAGTCTAAACCAAGAAAACTTGAAGCTACTGTGCGTAACTTGTGTCGCCCCCAGGTGGAATTCTGAGAAATTACATCAACTCTGTCGGTGCATCCACATGACATAAGCCTTTGGTGATCGCGCATGGATCTTATACTTTCTGCTTCACATCCAGGTTTTTATTTAGCAGTAAAATAAACTGTTTTTCCTTTGAACAATGTTTTAGGCTTTTGCCTGTGTGAAATACTTTGTTATTCTGTGGTCTTGAAAGGTGAATAAGGTTCCTAACCTACATACATTATTACTTAAATGTGCTCCGGAAACTTTAATTTTTTGTTAATTCTAGCAACCCCTTTGGACAAAAGTGGTAGTGTTTTTATTACGCCAGCTGTTGTTCCTGGGTGAGCGTCCCCATGAGGCATTAAGAAAAACTATATAAAAACAGCATTCTTAACACTGATGGTCTTGTTTGCTGTTACATGTAGTTTATGATCATCAGAGGAAAAATTAGACTGTTTCAGAAATATTTAAAGTTCCTTGTAGCACCTTTTAAATGATAACAATGAATACACAAAAGACTAACCTGTATATGCGGTGAAGATGAGTGGCTCTCCATTGAAAGGTTGATACAGTCTCAGTGTCACAGTGAAGGCCTGGCCGCGCCTCACAATCAGCTGGCGCTCTGAGATCTCACTGGTTCTGTGTTCTGTGTTGTTGATCTTTGGGTGGAAGTCCATGTCCTGAAAGACTGAAACACAAAGACACACAAAGGTGAACAGGTTAATGGAAATATATAATATATCTTAATAATAAATGGCAAGAGTTCATCAACCCTTGTTCTTAAATAGATTAATTTGAAGGCTATATGAGCGTGTTGTCATAAAAAGGTGCCTGAACCAACTCAACTGGCTTATTTTCTAACACTAAGCCTCTCACCCTATATCTAAGGGAGACGCCAGCCACCCTCCTGAGAAAACCCATATGCTTGTACCAGCGATGGTTATTTCAGTCATGACCCAGCCTTCATGACCATAGGTGAGAGTAGGGACCAAGATTGACTGGTAAAGAGCTTTGCCATCCAGCTTCCGGTGCAGTAAAGCCATTGAGGGATGAAAGTCATGGACTGACGATGTCAAAAGCACTACATCATCCTCAAAAACTTGCAATTAAATCCCCAGACCACTGAACTGCAACCCCTCCTCCCCACAATGACTATGCCTCCATATCCTGTCCATTCATTCATATCACAAACAGCCCTAAGGCGGAGGCCAATTCTGGAAGATTTACTGACTTGGGACACTGTGTTACGTTTTAAGTAATTTATTAGCTAAAATCAATGCGAGTGACACAAAGTCTAACGGCACTGTCGCTACACGATGTGAGCTCTTATGTCACACAGATGGGTCGTCTGATGTCGCATATATGTGTTCCTTAACAACATAGTAATTTAACTCAGCTTCTATCTAAAAAAAACATGTACACTTTAACTTGCTGTTTATTCTGACTTCAATTATGACTTTGCTTGTGCCCAATATACAATAATTGAATTACTTAATCATCTACATTCACATTTCTCACTCACTACAGATTCAATTGTTCTTGACACCCCATGCACTTTAATTTTTTTTTCTCAATGTATTTCTTGATATTTTGTCTTTTTTGTAACACACAAACACACCTGCACCATCACAACAAGGACGCAAACCAAAAACAAACAAAAAATAAATAGGTAATTTAAAAAAAAAAGTATATTTATTTGTTCACGAATGGCTCCCAGAACTCGACAAATTCTTCCTGCTTGTCCTTTGCAATGTCACCCCATGCACTTTTATTATTACGTATAATAATTGTTTTATATGTATATTATGTTATGTACTTCTTTATGTACTTCTGTTCTAGTTGTTAAAATAAAATACTTTAACACTTTAATTCTGACTTCAATTATGACCTCACTGACACCAAATGTAATGTACAACAGTAAGACAAATTTCCTTTCTAAAAAAAATCCTCTAGTGTACTTACTCGATTTTTCCCATGGCATCGATACGTAACACATCTTAGCAAAATGGTCTTCCTCGGAATATCAGTTGTAAAAACAGAGATGAGCTATCTTTGAGGAGGTTGGGTCCTGTATTTATTCTAAAAAAATGTCCAAGCCAAACCCCACTTTAAAAAAAAATGTAGATGTTGCAACCTGAATTCTTGACCATTTCTTGGAATTTAATTAAATGGTTCTGTCCCAAGGCTATTATGATTTGCAGACACCATAACCTGTTTTCAACTGTGTGTGTGTGTGTGTGTGTGTGTGTGTGTGTGTGTGTGTGTGTGTGTGTGTGTGTGTGTGTGTGTGTGTGTGTGTGTGTGTGTGTGTGTGTGTGTGTGTGTGTGTGTGTGTGTGTGTGTGTGTGTGTGTGTGTGTGTGTGTGTGTGTCATGGTCATGGACTGTGTCAGTTTGAGTTTATACATGTTAATGACTAATATCCACCCAGTATTATAATTGCATTTCACAATATACTACTATGCTACTACTTAGAATACCCCGAGGTAATGATGTGGTAAAAATGTTAACATCCACTAGATGGATGGATGGAAAACTATATACAAATAGCATTCATTACACTGATGGTCTCGTTTGCTTTTACATGTCATTTATGATCACCAGAGGAAAAATTTGAATGTTTCAGAAATTTTCAAGTTCCTCGTAGCACCTTTAAATTCTCCAAGAGCCAAGATATTTTTTGAAAGCTACATTTTCTGTGAATTTCTGTGAAGAAATGTTATCTGATCCTTTAATTTTCTTTTCCCGAGTGCATTAGAACGCCAAGGACTTTTTTTTACTTTATACAATCAAATATTTATTTAATCCTAAAACAACGTGTGTATGTAAGTAAGTGTGAGTGAGTGAGTGAGTGAGTGAGTGAGTGAGTGAGTGAGTGAGTGAGTGTAAGTTTGTGTGAAAGTGTGAGTGTGTGTGTGTGTCTGAGTCCGCTTGTGCATGTAAGGGTGAGTGTGTGTGTGCGTTTGTGTGTGTGTGCGTGCAATAGTGGATTGCCAACACAGCCCGGGAAAGTGTGTGTGTTGGTGTGTGAGAGCGTGTGTGTAGGTGTGTAAGAGCGCGTGTGTGTGTTTGTGTGTGTGTGTTTGTGTGTGATTATGTGTGTATGAGTGAGTCAGCAAGAGAGTGAGAGTGACTGTATGTGTGTGCGTGTGTGTGCCATATGCATGCGTCCGTGACCTAAACTGACAAACAAGGAATTTTCTCTGTAACTATGACTCCTCTTAATCCATCACCACGGTATTGCATTGCTAAAAAAAACTATTTATTTGACTGATATCACTTGAATGTTTCAGAAATATTTAAAAGTTCCTCGAGCACATTTCAATTCTCCTAAGGCCAAGATATTTTTTGAAAGCTACATTTTCTGTGAATTTAAGTTATCCTGTCATATTTGTCTTGGTCTGTCACTGGCATTGTCAAATCTTAATGCGAGTGTTGTTAGATAGATGTTAGATGTGTACTATGAACCGTCCAGAGCCCTCAGGTTGTCTGGGACAGGTCTTCTTGCAGTCCCCAGAGTTAGGACTAAACAAGGAGAAGCAGCTTTTAGTTTTTATGCTCCAAATATCTGGAACAAACTCCCAGAAAACTTGAAGTTCCTCGCACTTTAATTTGTCTGAATGTTTTTATGTCCTAGAATTACCGTGTGATGCAGGGCTCAAGACTAACTTTTTTTACTAGGAGCACTGCCGCCCCTAACTCAGAATTTTTAGGGGCGCAAGCAGAAAATTTAGGGGCAAACATTAAATAGACCTGCAACACATCTATTAAAATGTTTCCCAATTTTAACTATATTAGGCCTATTGATATTGTATTGCCAGCATGTTTTGGACCACACTGACAACAGATTATACATTTCATTGTGTTTTTGATTTTGCGTCACCATGTGAAATTCTTCAGACATTCCTTTAGGAAAAGGATTTTTTTTTTGCCCATTTTCACCACAACCACTTCTACATCCAAGCCCTCTGATTTTTCCTACTCTATCTCTGCTGACTCCTGTAAGGAAAATAGTTATTGGCCCAAAGGTAACTAGTAGGAGCTAGATTACATTATCAACTAATTTGCATTATGGCCTATGCTTTTCTGAAAGAGACAAAATTAATAGAAAATGCTGAACAGGTAGTGTACAAATGAACTAGGCCTATTTACATATTTACAAACTCACTTCACACACTTTTTTTGTTGCCATATAACTACAAGGTTAGCTATTTTATTGATATGCACTGGCCTATTGAATGTGGACATATAAAACAATTGTTCACAAACGTCACCTGGCACGGTGCTGGCTGCTGCAGGTGGCCGGGGGCTTCTATCAGTGTAAGTAGCCTCGTTTGAGATGTCGCTGTCTTGCTCAGACCTGCGCAATTATGACGTCTTGCTGAGCGCACAGCATTTGTGCAGCATTTTTGTTGTGCGCTCAGCAAGACGCGCGTCATAGTTGCGCAGGTCTGAGCAAGACGGCTCCAAGTCGAACGAGGCCAGTGAGTGCAGTCAGCAGTGAGGAGTAGACAGCTCCGTTGCTACTCTGCTCTCCTGCGCGCGGTTAAAAAAAATCGCAAGATGTGTCTCTTGCACAGTTGCCAGTTGGCAACACGACAGCGGGACACTGAGATGAGAGTAGGTCACGTGATCGCTGTTGATCGTTTCACTTATCACTCGCGGACTCTCTTTCTCTCTCTCTCTCTCTCTCTCCGTCTCTCTCTCAAAGCACTAATAATAATAATGATACATATGTCGGCGAATTTTCCGGTCGCTCGCGTGCCCCTAGTTTTAAAAACTACTCGCACTGTCTCCAAAAATGGTCGCAAAATGCGAGCATTTGGTCGCAGTCTAGAGCCCTGGTGTGATGTTCTTGTTGTTTTAGCTTTGTCCAATGTGTAGGCCAAGGTTTTACTGTGTTTTTACTGTGTCATATTGTTGTTGTCTACTGGTTAAGCAAAATGTAGCACAATGCCCAAGACAAATTTCCTTAACAGGACAATAAAGTTTACCCTGACCCTGACCTGAACTCTCAGCTCTTTTAAATCAAGTCTGAAGACTTTTCTGTTTCCCTATTAACCTGTCATTTGTATTTTATTTAAATGTTTCATTTCTATTCCTGTTTGATAAATACAGTGTGTTGGAGCCCCATGGAAATAAGTTAAAGTCCTGTTTCATATTTTTCATTCACTTTTCTAATGTCTATTCTATACTTGATGTGTTTTAATCTTGATGCATTTCTTGCCCCTGTGAAGCACTTTGAATGGCCTTGTGTCTGAATTGTGCAATATAGATAAACTTGCCTTGCCTTGCCTTACTATATACAGTTGGCCTATTGTTGTTTTTTCAAATATCTTATCTGGATTAGATTCTGTCACACCCTGATCACACCAGCAGCCACCTTTTTGTGTGTTTGGAAAGTCACTAGATTGGGCAACAAGAAGCAGGACGTTTAAAACTTTCCTCATCTTTATATCATTTCTTAGGAACAGTGAAATGTGTTGTACATGTAGAGATGTGTCTGGGGTGAGGGGGAGGACAGGGACCTTTTGATTCACGACAAAGTGTTACACGTATGAGCGAGTGAGTGAGTGAGCGTGTGTGCGTGTGAGTGCCATATGCATGCGTACGTGTGTGTGTTTGTAGATAATAGTCTTATTTGTGTGTGTGTGTTATATTGTGTGTGTGTGTATGAGCGAGTGAGTGAGTGAGCGTGTGTGAGTGCCATATGCATGCGTACGTGTGTGTGTTTGTATGATAATAGACACACAGTGTTATTTGTCTTTTAATGTTTTTATGCTTCTTTTGCTGCTAAAACTATTTCCAAACAATGTTGACATCAACTGACATAAAGGCACTTTCTCTGCAACTAGGACTCCTCTTTAATCCATGACCGCACTAGTGCATTGCCAATAGAGCTTGGGAAAGGCCCCGCATGCCATTGAACGTGTGTGTGGGTGTGTTTGTATCCATGTGTGTATGTGCATCTCGGTGCGTGTGTGCGTGTGTTTGCATGCATGTATGTATGTGCATGTGTGTGTATGTCAGCCCATGTGTGTGTTTGTGTGTGGGTGTGTGTGTATGGTAAATGGACTTATATAGCGCTTTATCTCCGTTTTTCACAGACTCAAAGCGCTTTACATTGTTTTGTACACATTCACCCAATCACACACACATTCATACACCGATAGCAGCAGCTACCACGCAGGGTAACTAAGTTTTGCACTAAGGGTGCTACGCTAACTATCGGGAGCAATTCGGGGTTCAATGTCTTGCCCAGGGACACTTCGACATGTGGCGGGGAGACGGGGGATCGAACCTCCGACCCTGCACACCAGAGGCATGCAACTATTTCCAAACAATGGTGACATTTTCTCTGTAACTATGATACAGATCTGCAATAGTGGATTGCCAACACAGCCTGGGAAAGGCAGTGCGTGCCATTGAGCTTGTGTGTGTGTGTGTGTGTGTGTGTGTGTGTGCGTGCGTGCGTGCGTGCGTGTGTGTGACTGATAATCCAACCAACCATTAAAAACAACAACGTGGGGGTAAAATCAAGATCAAGACATTTCAATATATATATATATTTTTTTAAGATATTTTTTGGGCATTTTTATGCTTTATTGATAGTGTAGAGACTAGGGATGGGACGATCCACTTTTTTTAGTTCCGATCCGATTCCGATACCTGGGGTTTGGATATCGGCCGATACCGATACTGACCGATACGATATCATAATTGTTATACATTTTTTTGTTGGTGGTGATGTTATGTATTAGGCTAGGAAGGCTTAAGCAATTCTAATTTAAAAGAGCAATAAATATACACAAATGCATATAGGTTTATCTTAAAGGCAGAATTATAGAGTCACACAAAAAAAATCCTTCTCAATGATCACTTCTGCCCCACTAGAATATGTGGTGGTCTTTTGTCTAAACAGTCTTCCTCTCTCTGGCTGTATTTTACATTGGCTGAATTTGTCACAAGCCTCTCCACTTCCTTGACTTGGATTAGCTTTGGTTAGCTCACTGGCTAACAAACTGATATGTACTGTATGTCAAATTTTAAAGTGATGTCCTCTCTCCCTCCACCGAACGTCGGCGCATGTTCGCTCTTCCATAGTAAAAAAAAATAAAATAAAAAAATTACAAAAAATTATATTAAAAAAAAAAAAAAAAATAATCGGATTTTAATATCGGAGCTGTCAGTCCGATATCCGATACGCAGATTTCGGCCATATCGGACCCGATACCGATACTGGATCGGATCGGCCCCATCCCTAGTAGAGACAGAGTTGAAATGGGGCAGAGAGGGGAGTGACATGCAGAGAACGACCGCGGGCTGGAATTGAACCCGGGTCTGCTGCTGGCTGAGGCCCATGGGGGGGACGCCCTACCAACTGAGCTAAGGGCGCCCCCGAGACATTTCAATCATTGAAAAAACGTCTGGATACATGTCAACATGTTGAGAGTGGTGACTTGCTGTTGTAATGAGGGTGTCTGTGTGTGTGTGTGTGTGTGTGTGTGTGTGTGTGTGTGTGTGCGTGTGTCTACTGATCCTTTTCTGCACTTCTTCTGTTAGAGTATTGTGTTGATAATCCTAGTTAATGTATGGAGATTGTTTCTGCTGATTGCATTGAAAGCCTTTTTGAAGAATCATGAATGAGATTCCATTCACTTTAAAATAAACTGATACATTGGGGCGCTCGTGGAGTAGTGGTTAGAGCAACGTATGTAAGTAAGTGTGAGTGAGTGAGTCTAAGTTTGTGTGTCTGAGTCCGTTAATGTGTGTGAGGGAGTGTGTGTGTGTGTGTTTGTGTGTGTGTGTGTGTGTGTGTGTGTGCAATAGTAGATTGCCAACACAGCCTTGGAAAGTGTGTGCTTGTGTGTGAGAGCATGTATGTGTAGGTGTGTGAGAGCTTGTTTGTGTGAAGGCGTGTGCGTGTGTGTGTTTGCGTATATATTTGCCATATGCATGCGTCTGTGACCTAAACTGACATACAAGGAATTTTCTCTGTAACACACAACCTGGGAAAGGCAGTGCAAGCCATTGTATAGATTACTTATGAAGTTGAGATCCGATAATTCTGTTCAACGTGATCATGCATGACATTTAGCCTACGTGATAAAGGAATATGGTTGTTTATACACCAGTCCATTTTACCTGTTAAAAAAAACTATTTATTTGACTGATATCACTTGAATGTTTCAGAAATATTCAAAAGTTCCTTATAGCACATTTACATTCTCCTGAGATATTTTTTTTAAAGCTCCATTTTCTGTGAATTTAAGTTATCATGTCATATTTTTCTTGGTCTGTCACAGGCATTGTCAAATCTTAATGCGAGTGCTGTGAGATAGATGTTAGATGTGTACTATGAACCGTCCAGAGCCCTCAGGTTGTCTGGGACAGGTCTACTTACAGTCCCCAGAGTTAGGACTAAATAAGTTTTTATGCACCACATATCTGGAACAAACTCCCAGAAAACTTGAACTATGCTGCAACTCTCAGCTCTTTTAAATCAAATCTGAAGACGTATCTGTTTCCCTATTAACCTGTTATTTTTATTTTTATTACATGTTTTATTTCTATTTTTGTTTGATAAATACAGTGGGTTAGAGTCCCACCGAAATAGGTTAAAGTCCTGTTTCATATTTTTCATTCGCTTTTCTTAGTTTAGTTTTTATGCACCAAAAATCTGGAACAAACTCCCAGAAAACTTGAGGTCTGCTGCAACTCTCAGTTCTTTTAAATTGAGTCTGAAAACTTTTTTGTTTCCATTTTAACCTGCAATTTTCATTTTATTTGCTTTTAAATGTTTTATAATGTGTTTTATGTATTCTAATCTTGCCCCTGTAAAGCACTTTGAGTGGCCTTGTGTCTGAATTGTGCTATATAAATAAACTTGCCTTACCTTGCCTAGCATTATGTTTATTCTATACCTGATGTATTTCAATCTTCAGCACATTGAATGGCCATGTGTCTGAATTGTGCAATATAATTAAACTTGCCTTGCCTTGCCTTACTATATACAGTTGGCCCATTGTTGTTTTTTCAAATGGCTCTTCACACCAGCAGCCACCTGTTTGTGAGAAAGTCACTAGATTGGGCAACAAGAAGCAGGATCATTAAAATATGATTTATATCATTTCTAAGGAACAATGACATGTGTTGTACATGTAGAGATGTGTCTGGAGTGAGGGGGAGGACAGGGACCTTGTGATTCACGACAAAGTGTTACACATAAAGTTTATAAAGCGATAAATCTTAGTGGTTGGCATAAAAGCACTATTGAGAAAATAAAAAAAATAGTGGTCACATAGATACATCACAGACAGAGTCACCAAGTCTCACGCTTTGGCCGTGAGACACACGCATATCAACCAGTTCACACGCTCTCACGCCACACCTCCAATTTCTCACGCAGAGAAATGAATCCCCGTTTTTTTTTTTTTTTTTTTTGGTACTTTACTTTGAAAGTCTTATTTTGAAAAGCTAAACGGACTGAGTTCCGTGACATCCTCTTTCTGAACGCGCATTAAAGTTATGCTTTGATGTGCACTGTGCATGAAGCGGGAGGCGAGCCCCCTACCCGCACCTTCTCTTCCGAGGTGTGTGTTGATAGCGTGCCAAGTTACCGCTGATAAGAATTGTGTCCCCGCCGGCTAGTGAGCGCGCGTGCATCAAACATATTAACCCTTCAATCTCACTCAAGTAAATTCAGAAGATCTTTGGATCGTTTTGTATATTGTTTTTGGTAATTTAGTTTGAAAATTAGGTTTGCAAAGTAACAAATGGCTCATCCGCCAATAAAAATGCTTTTATTCTTCTGTTTAATGAACTGTAGCCTATGTATTGCACATTTATAGCACTTTTCATAACACAAATCAAGGTAGCCTAAGAGGAGGGACCAAGTAACCCAGATGTTTTATTTTAGCTTAGTAGTTTGCATTGGTGTTGAACTGTTCCCTAATTTTTTTCTTCTTTGAATAAAGCCTAATGCTGCTAGTAAAATACCACTAGCCACTCAACCCTCAATAGTAGACATGATATAGAATAATTACCTTTATTACAGTTTAACCAAATGTTTTAGCAATAGGCTACAGGAGATATTTGAAAGCACTACACATGCATTGTAGGCTATTCAATTAAATTTGTGTCAGCAAAACCTTGAATGTTCTCTTTTACTTTACATAAAAATTAATGCAGAAAAGGCACACATTGCTTCATAAAAATTCACCAGAATGCAGGAAATTAAATGTTTAATGCTCAAAATTCTGTGGGGGACCCCCAGACCCCCACTTATAATATGTCCACACCCAATGTTTAATTAAAACCTGTCCTACGACTTTGCAATTCATAAATTCGTTTATTTTAATAAGATTTTTGATGTTTTATCACATTTTCTAATTGTCTTTTATTTCTGATTTATTATGAACAATATGTAAACTTGCAGGACACTAGCAAAAATTATTGGGTGGGAAAGAGGACACGGTTTTGGGTCCCTCGGCCAAAAGATCTCACTCCAAACTTTTGGTGAAACTTGGCAGCCCTGATCACAGAGCTAACCCTTCATGTCAGTGTTTTGTTTGTTTTTTTAAGTGGTGCACAATTAATGTACTAGCACGCACGATGTGTGCTTTTGCATGGTCATAACTGCGCGAAAGGCCGCGATCTGCAGTAATAAATGTGCACATGTGTCTCCAAGCGTTTCTCTATCAGCTGCTCTGTGTATGCAGCTTTGCGCGCGCGATTGTACTGCAGTGTAAGTGTATGGTCCATTATTTGTATTTAGTGTGTCTGCATAATATTGCACCAGTAGAACTTTGCTTTGTATTGTCTGCATGTTTGCACAAAATTTGTACCTTCACATAGCAAACAAAATTGCACAACTGTAAAGTCAGTGTCTGTTGTTTTTTTGTATTCAAATAAGCAGTTGTTTATTTCTGTACTGTGCATTGGCATATTTGAGCAAAATACAGCCAAAATTTTCGCCTCCCATGACCCTGGACAGTGACCCCTTGACAAACACATTTTTGGGGGGAAACACTGTAAGGTGTTGCACTTAGAGTAGCCTAAATTTATTTCTATGTTTTTTGATAAGCTGTTGCACTCTTAGTAAACCCAGGCCTACCTGTATTTTGATAAGCTGTTGCACTTAGAGTACATTTATTTCTATGTATTTTGATAAGCTGTCGAAGAGTTAACCTATTGTGTTTTCCTGAACTGATAAGATTGTTAAACACTTAAACAACAGGCAGCCTATGTTAATCATATAGGGATTTTTTTTGATAAGCTGGTGAACTCTATTTGATAAAATAAAGACAATATATGCACTCCTATGTCGTTGTAGTGTTTTACAATATATGTAGCTATTGATGTGATGCTCATCAATTTTAGGCATTTTCTTCTGGCCCCTCATTTTGGATCATTTCCACCAACCGGTCCCCATTCAAAACTAATTGAATAGCCCTAGTCTAGGCTATTTTACATTTTCTGCATCAATAACTGTATGCATGTGGCAAAAAGCCGCAGCGCGATGTTACAATTCACTCTGCTGTAAGCCTTATGTCACGGCTTTGTTTTGTTAATTAACTTACTGATCAATAAGTTTACTGATTAAACTAGTTTACTTAGTGAGAAGTATCGCTCAGACAATATAGGCAGGTCCGCGGGATTTCAAAAGGTGTAGTTTCCTTAAAGGGCAGCGCTCTGAGAGCCGAATTTAAGCTCAAACTCTGAAACAAAAACTGGTCTGAGCAGGTTAGCCATGCAGCCTCTGTTACCACGGTGATCTAGCCAGGTAGAAAGAGAGCCACCTTTCTTGATACTGAAAACTGCTGAAAACTCTGGCTTTACACTCAACAGACCTCGCTCAGCCCTTAATCTCGCTTCGTAGTATACCCCTCTGCTCTGCCATTGTATGCGCATAAACATTCACCCATCTGTCGCTCTGTCGAGCACCGGCAGTGAGACCATGAGTGAGACGGGTTT
This sequence comes from Ammodytes dubius, assembly GCA_026122265.1. Classification (NCBI taxonomy): domain Eukaryota; kingdom Metazoa; phylum Chordata; class Actinopteri; order Uranoscopiformes; family Ammodytidae; genus Ammodytes; species Ammodytes dubius. Next base: position 26,090,507 of record CM047518.1, read on the forward strand.
CGGTTTGGAGCGTTCTCTCTTGTGATTGGATATTAATTTCGGGATACGACAAACAGTTTATTTGCCGATTACATGCAGAGCAGCTGACTGAGAAATCGGCTTTATGAAAAGTCCACATCATGTAAGTGATCACTGTATGAATAAAGAGCGATTTTACACTTATATTAACATAACTAAAGCGCTTACTTCACCTTTAAGACATTTCAAAATCTATGAAAAAACTTCTGGATACATTTCAACATGTTGAGAGTACTTGTGGTCACTTGCTTTAGCAATTAGGGTGTCTCTTGTGTGTGTGTGTGTGTGTGTGTGGGGGGGGGGGGGGGGGAGGTTTTAATTAAGATCAAGACATTTCAAAATCTTTGGAAAAACTTCTGAATACATTTCAACATTTTGAGATAATTTGTGGTGACTCATAATCCAATAGTGGATTGCCCACACAGCCTGGGAACGGCAGTGCATGCCATTGAGTTTTGTGTGTGTGTGTGTGTGTGTGTGTGTGTGTGTGTGTGTGTGTGTGTTTGAAGGTGTGTGTGTGTGTGTGTGTGTGTGTGTGTGTGTGTGTGGCAGTGCATGCCATTGTCTAGATTACTTATCAAGTTGAGATCTGATGATTTTGTTCAACCAACCATTTAAAACAACAACGTGGAGGTTGTAATCTAGGTCAAGAAAATTTAAAAAACTTCCGGATACATTTCAACATGTTGAGTGGTATTTGTTGTGACTTGCTGTAGTAATGAGGGTGTGTGTGTGTGTGTGTGTGTGTGTGTGTGTGTGTGTGTGTGTGTGTTTGCGTGCATGTGTGTATGTGCATCTCGGTGTGTGTGTGTCTGTGTGAATGTGCATGCATGTGTTTGTGTGTGTGGGAGGCTTTAATCAAGATCAAGACATTTCAAAATCTTTGAAAAAACTTGCGGATACATTTCAACATTTTGAGATTATTTGCGGTGACTTCAATAAGGGCTGTAGGAGGTATGGAAACAAGTAGCCCACCGTAGCTAGCAACAATGAGTTGTGTGATGACGGGGATTCATCTTTGATTAACAAATAATCTTTGTTTATTTCCTGTTCACATGCAAAGAATCAACGGGAACGAAAATAATGGAATGTTTAGTGACAAAGGGACAATTAACTGCAGTTCATGTAGGGCACAAGGACATTCGGACAAAAACGGAGGAATTTAGGACGATACCTGGACTCATTCAAGGGCTGGTTTGGGGTTCAACAAAGGGAAAGGAATTGAGTTTGCATTTTTATTGTATTACTACATACAGCTCAGGAGAAAATTAAGAATCCACTCCAAAATGTCTCCAACATAATGTACTGGTATGTAATCAAAGGGGGCCCACCATAGCTATAGCAACATGCTCGTGTACAGAGCCTAGGCTGTGTTTTAACACCAGATTGGAATGGATTTTGACATCAAGCATTTTCCACAATCGCTGATACCCTTAAAGGAATACTTCACCCATACGAATTATAAAATCTCTATTGAAATATAATGAATGAGGTTTTTCTTCCCTTGGCCCAGCTGTCCTGTTAATCCTAACCATTGGGAAAAGGTAGGGTTAGACAGTGAGACCATAAAACACTCTTTCTGCCTTTTCTCAGGCTAGGATGAACCGATTTCATTTTTTTTGCACATTTAAACTACATAGGATCTCAGAGTTCAAGACACCTTCATATTTCCACTTGTGAAGTAGGTCTTAAAGTGCATCTTGACTTAGTAGGAAGTGTTGCAAATGTGATTATTACACATGTACAAGTTTATCAATAAAGCCAAGGACTTTTTTTCTATTTACAATACAAATATTAATTTAATCCTTAAACAACGTGTGTATGTTAGTGAGTGATTGAGTGTAATTTTGTGTGACAGTGCGTGTGTGCGTGAGTCTGTTTGTGCATGTGCATGTGAGTGAATAATCAATCTCACTGGGTGACTGACTTGTGACTTAATTACCATGAACAAACACACACAGTAGTTTGTTCTTACTCAGTCACACACAAACAATCACACACTTTCTTCAGCATTTCTTTCCAATTTGACCATGATGTGACAGCGCCTCCTTGTGGTTATACATATGCTGTGTGGGCTGGACTATAAATACACTGTTCTTATGTTTTGTATCTGTTGAAAAAGCGCACAAATAAAATGCTTGCTCAACCCATATTTGTGTCTTTAATAGTGAAGTTATGTCATGTTAAGGGAAGACACTGCGGGCAAAAACATAATTTTATTAATTTTTCTTTTGACTAAACCTTGTCTGTTTGCATCTGTATATTTCTCCTATACAACCATCTTTATTATCATCATTAGCATTGAAAAAAATCGCAACTTCTAAACAACCATTGAACTTTTTATATTTTTTTACCCCTCAGCACTATTCTGAATGTTAATACAGAAGGATTTTTTCACATGTTGTAAATTGTCTGATTTAAGATTTTGGTCTTGAAAACATGACGAAAATGCATTTTTAAGACCTGTTTAAGGTAGTTTTAATATTTAAACAATGAGGAAAGGTTATATCCAAAATCTGCTCAAGAAAAACCCTGACTATGATTTTAACTCTGACTCTATCAGCCATCTATATTTTAGTTTTTTAAAGAGATGCGAATTCATGCATAATTAGTTTTATATTGCCACATTTGCATATTTATTCAAACATTTCTGAAAAACTATTAATTGTCATACAATTTAAATGTTTGTTTTGATGTCAGTAATCAACTGGCTAAATTATATGATGACATAAGTTAAAGGTGCTTTGAGGAACTTTCAGTTCTTGTTCATTCTTGTACCGCCTTTGGACCAAAGCAGTAGTGTTTTAACAAAGCCAGCTGTAGTTCCTGGGTCAGCGTACCCATGACAAAGGCATTAAGATTTTTTTTTTTTTAAATAAAAACAATCGTTGTACTGATGGTCTCCTTTGCTGTTACATATAAGTCATGATCATCAGAGAAAAAATTAGACTTTCAGAAATATTTAAAATTTTGTTTATTGATTTTTCCCAAACGGTTATGATTTACCAACCGGTTACACGTATACACATGTACACGTGCACACCCCTAATTTAATCAGTTATACTGAAGCGATTCTAATGCTTTATTTACCACATTTACATCACTGGAGGTTGGCTGCATATTAAAAGATAAGTAAAACACAATGTTTACTGCACTACACAACAACAAACTATTCAATTGACCATGAATTTGATTACACAAATATCGAAAAATGATTTCTACCAAAACTATACATTTGAACTTTGTAGGAAAATGGTAGGGAGCATTACAATAGTTAAATACTTTCCTAGTGGTGCTGACTTGTTAACATAAAATAAAAACTACATTTATAGCCTAAAAACTGAGCCCAGAGTACATTTATAAGAAGAAAATGTTCAGGGTTGATGTTAGCAGATGTAGCTTGAGATACAGCAGTTATTACTTAGAATTCCTCATGGGGGCGACATAAACATAATATCTATCTATCTATAGCATAATTCAGATTCATTGATAAATTAATCAATGCATCACTTTGAAGGTGCAACTGCAGGTGATATCCCTGAAGAGTGAGCAGTCGAAATCGGCCATCAATGTCTTCAATCCGGCTTTGTACGGGACAAACGGGAACTTGACAATAATTCTGGTGTTTGGTTTCATATCTGCAATCCTGTGGGGCACACAAAGAGTAAGGATTATTTAATAAAATTAAAAATAAACAGCAATTAATAGAATAGTTGTGTGGTGCTATCAAGATAATGGCAGGGCAAAACCTTATTTTGAATTACTTACTTTTTGAAATTTTTGGTTGCTTATCAGACCAAGTAAAATTTACACGGATTTTAATCCAAACCACGGCAACATCAAGTGATAGGGGTTGAATTGAGCTGAATTAGAATTACGTATGGAAAGGTTTTGAATAGCTCTTTTTATTCTCAATGTTTTTTCATTTTGGCGCTGTTTTTTCTTTTTGGGGGCCACAGAAGTATAATTATTATTATTTTTTTCAGTTGTTGAAGAGATAGCCACAAACAAACATACATTTAGAGTGTATAGAAAAGAGTAAGAAAACAAATAATACTAACAAGTATTAAAAATTTGAAAAAATATTAATCATTTAAGGGGAAAAAAAATATTTAAAATAAAAATATACTTGGAGACATTTTATAAATAATCAGCTACATACTCATACAAACACTCACACACACACACGCACACACACTCACTGATATTCAACGGGCTCCCTCCACAGTCCACTGCCAGAGAGCGTCAGTGTGCACTTCTGTAGTTTCTCTTGGACCGGGTTCATGAAAACCAGTTGTCCCATTGTCTCCACGCCGACTCTTAACTCACCAGACACCTGCAACACACACATTTTAACATGTTAAGATTATTCAGCATAGATTACAAAAAAACATTGCTTTAATTAGGCATTTTCCCCATTTGTAATTGTTTCTTAATGCACACTGTGTAGGGTTGGTTCAATAAGTTTGCAAACGTTTGTTTTTAAAGGTGTATAGTCTCATTTTAAAGGTGGAGTCAGTTATTCTGGAAAAGGCTTGTTGACAAAATAATTTTTTCAGTGTCCTCACGATCTGCTCCCTGTCTGCACTGTGTGCTGAAAGAAAATATGGTGTTCATACACAGCCTAGGCTCTGTAAACAGGTATGTAAAAAAGGGTATGCAAACAAGTAGCTAGATAGATAGATAGATAGATAGATAGATAGATATACAGACAGACAGACAGACAGACAGACGGACGAACAGACAGACAGACAGACAGACAGATTTTCCACTGACCGAGACAGAGATGGGAGGGTCTAGCAGCACGATGTCATCCTCAGCCAGGTATGTTCCATTTGGAATGTCTGTATCCGTGACGACGGCTGACACCTTCATGCTGTCGCTATGCAACATCGCTTTACTGTACGCCGAAAACGGGACCACGATGGGGACAGACACATCTAGAGAGAAGGGGACAGGCATTGGTTAGATAGATAGATAGATAGATAGATAGATAGATAGATAGATAGATAGATAGATAGATAGATAGATAGATAGATAGATAGATAGACAGACAGACATACAGATAGATAGATCCTTCAGTAAAGTAAAGAATGCTATTTTTATATAGTTTTTCTTAATAACTTTGTCATGGTCACCGAGGAACAACAGCTGGCGTAGCAAAAACACTACCGCTTTTGTCCTAAAGGGGGTGCTAGAATTTACACAAACGGAAAGTTCCTCGGAGCACCTATAAACAGCAACATCTCTGTATAGGAAGAGAGTCACCTTTCCCAAACGGCAGTGTCTTCTCGGTGGTCTCGTGCTGTATGAGTTGGAACGTCCCACCGTTGTAGGTCATGGCCTGGACGCTGATGCCGATGGACACGGCTCTGTTACCTATGGAAGATTTTATTGGACATTATTATCTGTAAAAGCAAACCATTTTTGTAAAAGCTGAGAATACAATTCACAAGTGTGTGTATCAAGATTCACACGTATTTCACTATCCACACACATGTATGTTTTTAGACTTGCAAATATGTAATTCTTCTGAAATTACGTAATCGTATTTACGGATCCATTTGCATATTTGTGATTTACCTCTCATCTGGCTGTGCAGAACCAGCTTCAGCTTCACATCCTTACCGTTCCTCGGTTTAGACACCTGCAGCACAACACAATTTATTTTAGTTTTTTTAAAGATGTTCTAGTTTTTTATTTTATTTTCCTTTATTAGACATTTTTGATAATGTATAGATGGATGGATGGATGGATGGATGGATGGATAGATAGATAGATAGATAGATAGATAGATAGATAGATAGATAGATAGATAGACAGATGGACAGATGGACAGATGGACAGATGGACAGGCAGACACTTTATTTTTCCCGATATAATAATACAAAATGCGTTAGCAATAGTAACTTCTGCGACACTGTGACGTACCTCTTTAAATCGTAGTTTCAGCTGAGGGTCGTCTGGTGTTGGTTCATTCTCTCCGTTTTCAACTGTCTCATTCTCTCCGTTTTCGACTGTCTCATTCTCTCCATTCTCGACTGTCTCATTCTCTCCATTCTCAACTGTCTCATTCTCTCCATTCTCAACTGACTCATTCTCTCCATTCTCGACTGTCTCATTCTCTCCATTCTCAACTGTCTCATTCTCTCCATTCTCAACTGACTCATTCTCTCCGTTTTCGACTGTCTCATTCTCTCCATTCTCGACTGTCTCATTCTCTCCATTCTCAACTGTCTCATTCTCTCCATTTTCAACTGTCTCATTCTCTCCGTTTTCGACTGTCTCATTCTCTCCATTCTCGACTGTCTCATTCTCTCCATTCTCAACTGTCTCATTCTCTCCATTCTCAACTGACTCATTCTCTCCGTTTTCAACTGTCTCATTCTCTTCCTCCTCTTCTTCCTCACCCGTGTCTCCACTGCCGTCGGCTTCAGAGTAATCTCTGGTCAAGGCGTAATCAACCACAGACCTCTCCTTCTTTGTTCCTGTAATATGAGTAAACGGAAGTTAATTTAAATATGTTTTTGGCATTTCATATGATTAATTGACAAAAATATAATTGAAAATAAATGTTCATAAATATTATAAAACTAAGTCCACTAAGATATTTTTTTTTTTACTCTTTAGGTAAAGAACTGCTGTGATTGGTTCAACATACTTATTGGGTCATAACCGAATTTCTGTAAAGTGTATCAAACTTAAAGGTGAAGTAAGCGATATATTTCGGTTAATAAACATATTAAATCGCTCTATATTCGTACAGTGATCCCTTATATAGTGTGTGCGTTTCATACCTCCGACCTCGCAGTCACCCGCTCTGCATGTAATCAGCAAATTAAATTGTTCGGGGATCCCGAAAGTAGCATCCAATCAGAAGAAAGAACGCTACAAACCGGCACCCGTCTCACTGCCGGTGCACCCACAGAGCAACAGATGGGTGAATGTTTATGCGCCTACAATGGCGGAGCAGGTAAAAATCCTTCTCAATGTCTGTATGGATGGTTTTTATCATGTTTTATCACACTTATGGATCTGAGATGATGCTAGATAACTCGCTGCTTGAAGACCGCAGTGTATTAATGTGGTGACGTAGGGACGAGGGAGGGGACCGCTAACTGCAGTAACTGACAGGAAGTTAACTAAACTGACCATTCTGCTTACAGCACCTTTAATGACAATATCTTTAATTTGGTTTGACAAATGAGGCTAACTCTTTTCAGCTGCTCACTATCATGCAACTACCCTCCACTCACTTACGAAGTAAGTACGAAGGATTTTGTGTATTTAGGTTTACAGATGCTTTAAATAAAAATATTATCTGAGATGCTATTATAGGCAAGGCAAGTAGTTTATTATACAGGATAGACATCTGTGTGTGTGTGTGTGTGTGTGTGTGTGTGTGTGTGTGTGTGTGAACCTCACCCTCTTTGTATTTGTAGGAGTCTGTGATGTTGAGTCTCTTCCTGGCGCCGACCGTCTTGGTGGAAATGTTCTGACCGATTCTCTTCGTATCCGACAAGATCTTAGTTTCTGAACCGTCTTTATTGACCTGGCAGGACACACAAATCGACTTTGAGAAGGGGGGCTTTTCACAGCAAGCCAGTCCATTTTGGGGCTATTTACATTGATTGATTTCCATTCATTTTCTGTAGGGTTGGGGTTGGGGTAGGGTTGCTATCTCCCACAAGGAAAGTCTGACGCCCATGAAACTTACTCTACTCTGGTTTTTACTATGCCAGCTGTTGTTCCTGGGTGAGCGTACCCATGACAAAGGCATTAAAAGAAAATAATATAAAAATAGCATTATTTGCACTGCTGTTCTCGTTTGCTGTTACATGTAATTTATGATCATCAGAGAAAAAATTTGACTGTTTCAGAAATGTAAAAAAAAAGTTCCTTTTGGCACCTTTAACGTAAATGATAAATAAACTATACAATTATTTAACCATTTGGGGTGCCCTTAGCTGGTAGGGCGTCCCCCCCATGGGCCTCGGCCAGCAGCAGACCCGGGTTCTATTCCAGCCCGCGGTCGTTCTCTGCATGTCACTCCCTCTCTGCCCCATTTCAACTCTGTCTCTACACTATCAATAAAGCATAAAAATGTCCAAAAAATATCTTTAAAAAAATATATATATATATATATATTTAACCATGTTAACATGTCCCTAAACCTAAATGTCATGTTGATGAGATTGGGTTCACTCACCATCCAGTCGATACAGTCAGCGTTGACTTCAGCGAACACAAATGGGGTGTCATACGTCAGATCAACTTTTCCATTCAGAACGGCTTTGACGGAGGCCGGGCCGAGGCAATACACACCTACGGGATGAGATAATATTTATCAATGACTGCATATTGCACACTGTAAATATTGTTCATCACATTGCACATTTCAATTTAACTTATCTGCTTTTTACTTTCTATTCTTTTCTATACATACTGTTTAATATTGTACGAAAAAATACTTTGCACTACTTAGTATTTAGAATGTATCTAATGTAAATATTGTTTATGTTATGTTTATGTTATGTTTTTTCTTATTGTTCCTATTGCACCATGGGTCAGAGATAAACACACAATACACATACAGGCAATACACACAGTTTTTGGTTCTTATTCTGAATTTTTGTGTAATCTGTCATGAGGCCGATTTTTCAAAGTTTCTCTCGTTTGGTGCCATTCAGTATTCAGTAGTTATATTTAGTTTTAAATTAAAGGTGCAGTGTGTAGAATTTATTGGCATTTTTATAGGTTTTCAAAGTGGGGAAGGACATAGTTAAAGGTGGAGTCAGCGATTCTTGAGAATGCATGTTGTCAAAATTACTTTTGGTCAGAATCAGTGAATACCTCCTCACGATCCACTACCTCTCTGTATTCTACTGTGTGTGAGCTGAAAACAAACAGTGTTAATACACAGCCTAGGCTATGTAAACTGGTATGTAAACAGAGGGTATGTTAACAAAGAGTATTCTCCAGAATCTTTGACTCCACCTTCCACCTTTAAAGTGTTTATAGATAAACCAGAGAGTCTGTACCGTTGCTCTTCTCCTGAGGCGTTGGATCCAGAACTTGCCAACCGTCATAACTGCCGTCCGCTGCCAGGTCTGGACGCTTCATCCACGCCTCCACCCACACGTGGTAGTTCCTGAACACAACAAGTAAGTGTGTTACATCTATTTACTGTTTTTATGTAGCACTTATTGAGACAAATTCACAAAGTGCTGTAGCCTGTAGGCTACATAGCAGATAAGGCAATGATAACAGACTGTAGAAAATAAATACACAAACAAAATAACCAAAGCTAAAAACATAATAAAGAGTGGCACCACTTACAGTACATAAACACACCCAGGGGAAAATTGCAAACTATGTGCCAAAACCCAAGGCCCTAATCATCAATGGCATAGCCAGTTCACAAAATAAAGTGTCTATGCATGACTGCACGACTTTAAAGCTATAGTGCATAACTTTTTTCGTATAAATGTCGGTTATACATTCAAGCCATCGCCAAACGAGTTGACACAAAGTTCATTAAGCCTATAAGCTCCACAAAACTCTCTCTGTATTTCTCAGTATGGCAGCGTTTACAAACTAGTATCTTCCCCCCAGACACTGGCGCAGGAGCTCAGAAAAATCCCAAGAAGAGCCCAAGAAATGTTTCCAGTTGTTGATTCTACTGCTAAGAAAAAAACCTGGATGTACTGCCGCTGCTCTCAAAGTCAAAGTGTCTCACCAAATACTGTCCGGTGATTCTTTCTCTGGGACTCCGTAGTTTGCGTGATAAACATCGATGATCAGATTCTTGTTGGTGTCGTGGGCCGACTGGTAGTTGGTGACGGGGCGACACGGAATGCCCAGCAGACGCAACACTGGAACAAACAGAAATCAAAGAATGACATTTTTAAATAGTTTTTCTTAATGCCTTTGTCATGGGTACGCTCACCCAGGAACAATAGCTGGTGTAGTAAAAAACACTACTGCTTTTGTCCAAAGGGGGGGGGGGGGGGCGCCTTTCACAAGAATGAACACAAACTGAAAATTCCTCAGAGCACTAAGGTTTTAGGAGTGATATTTTACCGTACCTGAACACATCACACCGGCAAACACCCAGCACTGCCCGTATCGCACCGGACGACAGTCACTTTTGAACCATTTAGTGAGGATCGCATGACTGCCGCTCCAGTGAGAGGGAGACACCCCACCGTTGAAGGAATCTGACCACCGACCGAATACCACACCGCGGTCATCACTACAGTTTATCTGTGGAAGGGACAAAAGAAAGAGGAATTATATAGGAGAAGTAAGTGATATAGTCCGTCAAAATGTATTGTTTTATTGTGAGGCATACAAACACATATAGAGAGTCAAGTCAACTTTATTTATATAGCACATGTATAACTGCCATGTCAGAGATTCTTTGAGATCCTTTGGCGAGAGAGGAGGTGTGTTGTGGACACCTGGGGCCTCATTTATCAACAGTGCGTAGAAAAGGTTCTAAATTCACTCTTACGAATGAAATTTGGTATGTGCTTAAGTACAAAAAAATTGTGCGCAGGCCTATCGTACGCACACCAGTAAGTCATCAATCTTGATAAATCCCACATGTTCTTAAGTGTCATGCTCGTTCACACTCAGACCATTTGCATTCAGAAACGCCTCCAATTAACCATATATGGTCACAACACATCCCTTTATCAACCGTCTGAATGTATTTTACCCCTCTCTGCCACAATGGCAAAGAGGGCAACGAAAAGAAACTTCTCCAACACAGAAATGGAAACCCTTGTAAACGAGGTTGAATCAAAGCGAAACATGTTTTGTTGGCTCACCTAGTGAAGGAGGCATTAAAACAAAAGAAAGCTTGCTGCATGGAAAAATGTGATATTTTCCAGCAAGTTGTTAGGCAACGGCATTGTTTGGGGTCCGCAATCTGACAACTATACGTGCAGTAATTCTTAAACACTTTCAATAAATAAGAGATGAAGATAAATTCCTAACAACATTAGAGTTACTAAGTGAAATGAGTGATTGGCGAGTCTGGCGAGTCACCGCGGCTCGTCCAGCTCACAGCTGAGTGCTGTCAGATGAGACACACAGAGAGCATCGGAGGGATCCTCCGCCTCAAAACATGTAAACGTGTGACACATTTAATGAATAATAATAATAAACGTGATCAGTGTTCTTAAAGAAACTTAGATTTTAAAACAAGAGGTCCAAAACACAGATGATGATTAAACAAACAAATGTATGACTTTAAATTACACTAGAAATGCACGGGTAGATTTGACGCGCGTGGCGAATATAGGTATAAAGAGAACGCTGGCGGTACTAGTGTTAGTGCAGACGTTGAAACTCTTAAATGCTTTGCTTTGCGCTTGTAATATCGCTATTCTACCACTAGATTCTGTTCGTAAGCATGGTCAGAGCTGTGCTTAAATGTACACACATTCCTAAGTCTAAGTACATTTTGGTAAATTCCATACTTTGCGTGGCAATGTTCTTACGCCCAGATTTGTGCGTAAGTACGGTTGATAAATGAGGCCCCTGGAACATGGACATCCCCCTGTCTTAGAAAATGGGGGAAAGCCCATGTAAGGAGCCTTTGCGTAACCCGCAGACCCTGCTTAGATCTGGTAACCCCCTGGTGGTTGACGTAGTAGACTAGACTAGACTAGTAGGAGGTGTTGTCTGTCCGGACGAGAACATGCCGGTTTCTCAGAACTGGAAGGAAGTGCCTGATCGCTAGGAAAACTGAAAGGAGTTCCAGCACAGGGTCTGAGGGTCTGAAGGCACTGCCCAGACACCCTGACCATCTGGTGTCTCTGCCACTTGGGGTCCTGGTGGGGACCATTCGCACATATCTGAAGAGAACGCACTTTGAGAAGGCCTAGTTGGACCACCATGGATGCTGAGGTCAGCATACCTATCAGTCGAATGGAAGAGGCTGTGTGGCCCTAATACTCTTCCGAACATGCCTCTCTGTCTCTCTCTGTGTCTCTCTCTGTGTCTCTCTCTCTCTCTCTCTCTCTCTTTCTCTCTCTCTCTCTGTCTCTCTCTCCCTCTCTCTCTCTCTCTCTCTCTCTCTCTCTCTCTCTCTCTCTCTCTCTCTCTCTCTCTCTTTCTCTATCTCTCTGTATAAATGAAGTGAGTGTGTTACCATGGCGCTGACCACTCTGCTGACGTAGACCACGTTACAGCGAGCGGAGTCGTCATCCGCCGGGTCGGCCAAGTGTTTCAGGTTCAGGTCCAGAAGCTTCAGGCAGATCTTCGTCATGTTTTCCTCAAACTGATGGAAAGATGATTTTGCTTTAAATTTAAATTAGTTGCAATGGTATCTGCCAATGGTTAAACTGAAACATACAGCTCTGGAAAAAAAATAAGAGACCACTCGAAATGTTCAGTGTCTCTCGTTTTACTATTTATCGGCATATGTTTGAGTAGAATGAACATTTTGGTTTTATTCTATAAACTACTGACAGTAGTAGTGTGTATGTGTGTGTGTGCGTGCGCGTGTTTGTGTGCGTGCCTGTACCTGTCCATAGTCCCATAGTTTACCGGAGATATAGTTTCCACTTCCTCTGTAGATGATTCCTTGTTCGTTCATCACATACTCCTGCCTCTGGTCCTCATCATCCAGAAACACTGCGTCATCTAGAGGGTCAGATAATAAAGCCAATTACCTTCACACAATGCATCTTATATTAATACAGATTGATGGATGGGTGGGTGGATGGATGAATGATGGATAGATGAATGGATGAAGGGATGGATGAATGAATGAATAGACTGACAGACAGACAGATATACAGACAACAGAAACACACCCGCCCACACACACACACACACACACACACACACACACACACACACACACACACACACACACACACACACACACACACACACAAACCTACCAGTACACCAGGGGTTGAATAGCACAGTCAGAGTTGCCAGATGCCTGTCTTGGTCCCTGTGTTTCACCATGAGGTTCCACTCCCCTATGGGGGTCTCAGGCGGGGGGAGGATGGCCAGCTTTAGGATGCCCTCGGCTGGGGAGGAGCTGCGGTCGAGCCCTACCCTCCACACCGCCTTGGCTGTGGGTGAACGACTGACACTCTCTGACACACTGAAGACTGACAACGTCCCACGGTCTTCAGATGGATGTTGTCCTGTAGAATCATCAAGAGTCATCATTACATTTTTCGTTTGCTGTTACATGTAATTTATGATCATCAGAGGAAAAAATTAGACTGTTTCAGAAACCCTTAAAATGATCATAATGGATCAATGAAAGACTTACCTGTATGTGCGGTGATGATGAGTGGCTCTCCATTTAAAGGTTGCATCAGTGTCAGTGTCACAGTGAAGGCCTGGCCGCGCCTCACGATAAGATCCCTCTCTGAGATCTCACTGGTTCTGTGTTCTGTGTTGTTGATCTTTGGGTGGAAGTCCACATCCTTAAAGACTGAAACACAAAGACACACAAACGTGAACAAGTTAATGAAAATATATTAATAAGAAATGATAAGAGTTCATCAACCCTTGTTCTTAAAAGGATTGTTTTAAGGTTCTGTGCGTGTTGTCATAAAAGGGGCGTTTCCAGCGTAATTTGAGTCTTCTGCATAAAATATAACATCCTTCTTCAAGGTTCAAGGTTTTTATTAAATGTCCCATGAGGGCAAATTTGTTTACAACATGAGAAGTAGTTAAAAACACACGACAAAACAAGACATCTATGGACACAAAACACAACAGTATGTACACAAGCCTGAGGAGACACAAAGTGCTTGAAAATAAAGTGCCAGGATATATATACAAAAAAAAATCCGCTTGATCCGCTTATTCGGGATTGAGTCGCAGGGGCACAAGGCAACAGCTCCAGTAGGGGACCCTAAGCTTCTCTTTCCCAGGCCACATCACCAGCTCTGACTGGGGGATCCAGAGATCTTATCTAATCTCTCCACCTAGTCCTGGGTCTTGCTGGTGCCTGAAACACCTCCCTAGGGGGCATCCTTACCAGGTGCCCGAACCACTTTAACGGGCTCCTTTTTACAACTAAGCCTCTCGCCCTATCTTTAAGGGAGACGCCAGCCACAGCCACCCTCCTGAGAAATCCCATTTAATTTGCTTGTACCAGGGATCTCGTTCTTTAGGTCATGACCCAGCCTTCATGACCATAGGTGAGAGTAGGAACCAAGATTGACTGGTAGATCAAGAGCTTCCGGTGCAGTAAAGCCATTGAGGGATGAAAGTCACTGACTGACGATGTCAAAAGGACCACATCATCCGCGAAAACTAGCAAAGAAATCCCTAGACCACCGAACTGCAACCCCTCCCTCCAATGACTACACCTCCATATCCTGTCGATTCATTAATATCACAAACAGCCCTACAGCGAATCCCCAACATAAACTATACTGGTGTTGCGAATGGGGCGCTCCGGTGGTGTAGTGGATAGAGCGTGTACCATATTGGCTTCGGCCTTCCTTGCAGTGGTCGCGGGTTCAAATCCGACCCGTGGACCTTTACTGCAGGTCATCCCCCCTCTCTCTCTCTCTCTCTGTCTCCCCATTTTAACTCTGTACTATCTAATAAAGTTTGAAAATGCAAAAAAATAATCTAGAAAAAAAAAGTATTGCAAACAAGGCTTTTTCTCGGCCTCCGTGTAGAAGGGAGCCACCTCTGTGATGTTGAAATCTCTGGCTTTAGGCTCAACATACCTCGCTAAGCCATTACAAACACATTAATCTCACTTTGTAATAACACGTGTCATTATGATAAAGCCTTTACTTTGTTAAGATTCTTCTGTAAAGCAAATGCACACCTTGCTTTGAAGATATATAAACACAAGTTATTTTTAATAATCTCCAGTGGATGACGAAAAGTAACTGGGATAATTTGATCCGACAGCTTTTTTTTTTTTTTTTTTTTTTTTTCATTCAACAATGACTTGTATTGTAGTCGGCATCACCTCCTTAAATATTTCATTAACACAACTATGCAGAAGTGAATGTTTTAGTTTGGGGCCCCTCCCTTTGTGTCTGCAGTGGTTAAACTCAAATTCTAAATCAATTCTAAAACTCAGAGCTAGCCAGTGACATGCTGGCGTCAGTATTTTATATTAAAGGTGTAGTCAGTGATTCTGGAGAACGCTTGTTGTCAAAATCAGTGAATATCTCCTCATGATCCACTACCTGTCTGTACTGTGCGTGAGCTGAAAAAAGAATCCAGTGTTAATACACAGCCTAGGCTCTGTAAACTGGTATGTAAACAAAGGGGGACCCATCATAGCGAGCAACATGGCAGTTTACAGAGCCTAGGCTGTTTATGAACACTGGATTTCTTTCCAGTGCACACACAGTACAGACAGGTAGAGGACCTTTAATATAAAATAAAAGACTTAAATTGCTTAAGTTACAGACTCACAGAAACATTTGACACATTTTCAAATTAGAACTTTTCCCTAACGGAGCCTTTCTCCTCTTTAGACTGAAACTATAACTACTGACAACATTTCCACCAAATTCACGAATATTGAATATTCTCGTTAAGAGCATTTCAATTAAGTAATGTAGAGATAAAGATTTAAGAAAAATCCAGACTGGTCTCTTGTTTTTTTCCAGAGCTGTATATAAAGTGCAAGACTATATTAATGAATGGGTGGTCACTGGGTGGTGGGCTAAGTGAGATAGTCAGTCTGGTTTGACAGTCTGATGGCCCGGGGTAAAGTGTTTAACATATGTGATGGATGACATACCTACCTAACGACCCACCCAACCCCTCAGAGTGAAACTATTACAGCGTAGTTTCAGCGACTCACTCTCTCCTATTCCCTCCACACCCCCAGGGTTTTGCAATAGTTTGACATTCTGGTTTGCTGCTTAAAAACATCAACTTTCACATTTCACACACAACAAACGCAGACACACACACACACGCACACACACACACACACACACACACACACACACACTCACACACACTCACACACACACACACACACATACTGATTCAATTATTCTTAAAACCACATGCACTTTTGGTAAATAGTTTTGTAAATATAGTTTTTTCTTCTAAGAAATAAAAACTACATAATTGGCTGTTGATTCTGACTTCAATTATGAACTTAAAACCCAAACCCAACATCAACGTTCACATTACTCACTCACTGCTGACTAATTTCTTCTTGAAAAGCCCACACACGGTTTGCAAATAGATGTTTTGCAATGGCTTGACATTCTGGGGCTCGATGGGGTTTTAATGCCAAACACAAAACACCAAACACCCATTCTGCTTGCTGCTTCAAAACATCAACATTCACATTTCTCACACAACAAACGCAGGCACACACACAGACAGACAGACACACACACACACACACACACACACACACACACACACACACACACACACACACACACACACACACACACACACACACACACACACACACACACTTTCTTATTTCTCACTCACTACTGACTGAATATTTCTTGACACCCACACGCCATTTTGGTTATAATGTTTTTTTTTCTTCTAATAGAAAATACTTAACTGGCTGTTAATTCTGACTTCAGTTATGACCTTGAATGTGCCCAAGACACAATAATTAAGTTACTTAATCATCAACATTCACATTTCTCTCTCACTACTGATTCAATTGTTCTTGACACCACATGCACTTTTTTTTCTTCACAATATATTAAATTAAATGTTGTCTTTTTATAACACACACACAAACCTCACCTAAATAAACAAAAAACAAAGAAATAGATTTTTTATTTTTTAAATAGTATATTTTTCTCATGTTCACGTATGGCTCCCAGAGCTCAACAAATTCCTTCCGCTTGCCCTTTGCAATATAAGTCACCCCATGCACGTTTATTATTACGTAAAATAATTGTTTTATATGTATATTATGTATTTATTTTCCTAATTGTTCAAATAAAATACTTAATTAAAACTTTATTATGACTTCAATTACGACCTCACTTACAGCCAATATACTGTACAATAGTAATGTAGTAAATAAGTAACTAAGACATATTTACTTGTTAGAAAAAACTATACTTACTCGATGCTTGCCCGGGCTGTGACATCTTAGCAGAATGGTCTTCCTCAGAATATTAGATGAATAGATAGAGATTAACTCACTTTAAGGAGGTTGGGTCCTGTATTTATTCTAAAACACATTCCAAGCCCAACCCCAATGTAAAAGTAGGTGTTTCAAGCTGGATAGATGACCATTTCCTTATTGAGATGCTTCTCTGTCACGGCTATGATGCTGCTGCAGACAGCATAACCTGTTTTTACAGTTTTTCTCAGATGGTGCTTTTCTCAGATCAGAATGAAAATTCTCATAACTGATAGTTGTGATCACTGTGATGTTTGCAGGTGCTTCCTCAGCCCAAACAATGTTAGCATGACATTTAACTGGAACTCAGAAATGGCTTTGCATAGCATAAATAAGATTTATTGTTTAAGGCAAATCAGTTGAAGTGGTACATGAGCTAAACTGGTTTGTACCGGACTGATAAGGAAACAAACACACAAATCAACAGGGAGTGTCTTAGATGTCAACAGCATCAAAGACACATTTTGATCTATTACATGTAGTGCCAAAAACAAATGACATTTGTATTAAAGGCCTACTTCACCGGTTTGAATATGAAGGTGTATTGAATTCTGAGATCCTATGTAGTATAAATGTGCAAAAAAAATTAAAATCGGTTCATCCTAGCCTGAGAAAAGGCAGAAAGAGTGTTTTTTTTAACCCTATATTTCTCCTTCTCGTGACACTGTGATGTCACGAGAAGGAGAAATATAGGGTTAAAAAAAACACTCTTTCTGCCTTTTCTCAGGCTAGGATGAACCGATTTTAATTTTTTTTGCACATTTATACTACATAGGATCTCAGAATTCAATACACCTTCATATTCAAACCGGTGAAGTAGGCCTTTAAGGTTATCCATGAATCATTTTGACAACAGTCCAAAAAAATATATTTCAGCGTAAACTCATCTCCGTGGGAGTTTTGACTTTTTTAATGAACAACATTGCCACATACTCTCCCTTTGCGTTGATATGTTGATGAAACCTGTTAGAAAAGAAACAGCAACCTGTTTACAAACCCAGCAGTTACAGAGACATTATCAGTCACCAGAGCCCTGTTTCAGGTAGCTGGTTTTGAGGCAACCCAGAGTTTGTTCGCTCTGAGTTAGTGGAAACTCTTGTTTTTCCGTTTCAGGTAGCAGGTTCAGCGCAACCGAGAGTCAGTTACTGCGGCAACATACGCCGTGGGTCAAACCTGCTCGCGAGGTGGTTAGACCTACCCTGAGTTTGTTGCGCTGCAGCTCCGACTGAAGAAAGAGTCACTGTTACAACGCAACCCTGTACAGTTTAAAGCAAAATCAATCCATAGAAATCTCCATCAGGATGTTTTTATCATGTACTGATGATTTTATGTTTGATCGATCATTTATCTGATCAGTAGCCTTGTTCTCAGCCCTCGTTCGTTCTGGAAGGCGAAGAGGCCGGTCCCCTCATGAAAACAAGGAGTGGGCTCAGGAACCGGACAGGGCTCGGGGACCGGAGTCAGCTCGGGAGCTGGAGAGTCTTGTGGAAACTGATGGAAATCCAAACTCACCGACCCAACTCTGATAGTCCGTAAGGCAGGAGGAGGCTGGTAGCAGGAGACCGGGGACAGAGGCTGGAAGCTTGACAGGACATGGGGAGAAACAATACAGACATACCAAACTAAAACAGGAAACACAGGGAAACCACCAAAACAAGACACAGACAGACCATGACATAAAGTCCGGTTTCATATTTTTCATTCGCTTTTCTAATGTCTATTCTATACTTGATATGTTTTAATCTTGATGTATTGCATGCCCCTGTGAAGCACTTTGAATGGCCTGGTGTCTGAATTGTGCAATAGAAATAAACAGTAGGCCTGTTGTTGTTTTTTCAAATGGCTCATATTGATTGGAATTTAACAAACCCTGATCACACCAGCAACTTCCTGTTTGTGTGATGAGAAAGTCACTGGATTGGGCAAGAAGAAGGATTTAGAATTTTCGTCATCTTTGAATAACCTCAAACTAACAGTGAAATGTGTTGTACACCTGTATAGGTGTGTCATGAGGCCATTCAAAGTGTCATAAGAAGAAAGAAGAATCTCACACACACACACACTCTCTCATTTCTTCAGAATGTTCAGGTTCCAATTTAACCATGATGTCACAGCGCCTCCTTGTGGTTAAAGACATGATGTGTGGGCTGGACTGTAAATACATTGTTCTTATGTTTTGGATCTGTTGAAAGATTACACGAATAAAATGCTTTTTAAACCCATGTTTGTGTCTTTAACAGTGAAGCTATGTGTGTTTCTCTATGATACATCTTGTTCTTAACGCTAAAAATGAAGTCCAGATTTTAACTATGACTTAAACCTACAGTGTGTAGAATTGTGGGTTTTATTTCCTAGCAGATTTTGTAGAAAGTAATTATAATATCCATAAGTACATTTAATTTAGTGCATAATAGCTGAATTATTTTTTCCCTTAGAAAGGGTCTCATATATGTCCATATTTCTGCATATTTTGGACCAAGGCCTAGTGCCGCCATCTTGAAAGTGTCATAGTTGGAATGTCATCAGGTGCATTGTTTAAAATGTAGAGTTGTTCTTGTCCTTGAAGGCCACTGTAGCTTCTGTTATTATTCTAAAGGGTTGGGGTTACCCAGGGAGCGTTGCATTCTAGAACTTTGTAGAACTTTCTTGATGATGTCATATTACGCACTGCACCTTTAATCCACCATCTAGATGTTTAGTGGTTTAAAGAGATGCAGATTCATGCATAAGTATTTACATATATTAAACATTCCTGAGAAATGAGTTAGGGTGGGGCCTACAAAAAACTGTAGTTTTTAAGATATAAACTGGCAAAGTTTTATGATGATAACTATAAGATTTTTTTTTTTTAAATGTTACCCTGCTATACACCATAGATAGTAGGCTATAATAAAGCTCTACACCTGCAGTGTGTCTCCGTATTAAATCCAATTTTGCCACCAGAGGGCGCACTCACTCACTCACTCATTCATCCAGAGCAATTTCCGAGAGCACTTGAACGCATCGTAACGACAGAGAGAGAAGAGAAACCGGTTACAGCTACAGTAGGAAGAAGACTGCAGCAGTGAGTGAGTGTGCCGTGTGAGAAGTTTCCAGAGTTAGCCGGCAAGTCTCTTACCCTCTCACCCTCTCCCCCTCAACATAAAGCCCGACACAGGCACAGGAAAGCCGCGTGGGACTGTCCCGACATCCGTACAGAGAGTAATGTTAGCGCAAGAGGGTCGTAGATAGTTTTAAGACTTTAATACGTTTCCATTAAAGGCTACACTATTTTGTAGAAGCCGCCTGCTGCTATCCATCAAATACTAGCAAAACACAGGTAAGAAGAAGTGTGTACAGTGTGTGTGTATAGCCGTGTGTGTGTGTCATAGCAATAGCATTGGCTAGCATTGCAGTGTGGTTTGCTGGTGGTTAGCTTGCTAAGTTAGCTATAGCTACCTTTTCAAAAAATAATAATAATTAAACACTGTTTGATTAGCATAATCCAGCCACAGAGCTAACCTAGCTAAATGATATATACACAGACACATAGCACAGGTGTCATTTTAAAGTAGAGTTACGGTGCTAGTTTTCCATACAAACTGAGAGAAACATGTTGTGCTTTAGCTACTGTTAGCAGCAATAGCTAGGTGCCATAGCTACTACAATGGGTTTTGGACAAGCTCGTGTGCAGAAATGTATACCCAGTTATATGTATTATAGACAAATGCTTATTTAGGTTTATACGCAAAAACCGAGTCTCCATTTTAAAGTGGAAAAGGGGGATTTTATTGGGTCCAGCTAGCCTTATCAATGCAGTTAAATGCACCAACCATTCTATATACTGTACAATGAATTCATATTTTTTTTTTACATAGTAAGAGAGGTGTTCTCGTTATTTAGGGACCTATCACATATTATAAACCCCTCCCAGTAATGCATTTCCACGCTAGTTCAAACTAATGGCCTTTTTCAAATTACCATAAAGGTGAAAATGACAAATTAAAATATTTGTAAAACAAGTGTATGATTTAAAAATAAATAATTAAATCACCATTACAACAGGTTCAGGGGTTCCTACCTAATAATCCAGCCATGTGTCCTACATATTATATAAAGGCTTAGCTCAGAAAGCCAGGATGACTTGCAGTTTCCATGTTGAGTTGTAGTGCAGAATACTTAAACACTTAGTATAAATTAGTACCTTGATTAGTACATGCTCCTTAGTACAATAACAGTTCAAGTTATGTTTATGTACTGTACAACAAATACAGGTGCAGATGTTGGAACATGACATTCCTAAATCTTTGTCCAATGATGCAACAAAACAAATTAAAAAAAAAAGATTAGAAGAAAGGAAATCCCTTACTTTGTCGACTCTCCCTGAGTTTTCTCAATTAATTTTAAATCCCGATTAAAGTTTTTTTTTACTGGGAGATTTTTCTCAGACGAGCTAAGGATGTAAGGGCAGAGGGATAGATACCGTAGACAGACAGACAGACAGATAGATAGATAGATAGATAGATAGATAGATAGATAGATAGATAGATAGATAGATAGATAGATAGATAGATAGATAGATAGATAGATAGATAGATAAGGGCAGAGGGTGTCATACTGTATGGAATGTAAAGCCCACTGAGGCAAATGTCTATTTGTGATATTGGGCTATATGTATAAAACTGATTTGATTTGAGATAATCTAAGACATAAAAAAAAGACAACAGTGCTAAACATAATGTAATGCAATCTTGAGTATAATATTCATATAAAATAGAATAAAACAGAGCAATTTTTTGAACACTGAAGGAGATACTTTGAAATTAATGAATGGTATATAACAGTAACATGGGAGGTGTATTTCTCTTCATATGGAGGCAGTGTATACAGTGTATGGCGCAAATCATTTTTCAAGATTATATGAATTTTGTCTTCGGGATACATTAGACAAAGGTTATTTATTTGTATTTATTTTTTTTTAGATATTTTTTGGGCATTTTTATGCTTTATTGATAGTGCAGAGAGACAGAGGTGAAATGGGGCAGAGAGGGGAGTGACATGCAGAGAACGACCGCGGGTGGGAATCGAACCCGGGTCTGCTGCTGGGCCCGGCCCGGGAGGGGGACGCCTTACCAACTGAGCTAAAGGCGCCCCACAAAGGTTATTTTTATGCACACGTTTAAACCAGTGTTCCATCTATTTTCTATCTTTCTTTCAGATCCCCGTTCATAACTAGAAAAGAGAGATATGGCGCCCAAACAACAGAGGACTCGTTCCTGGTCGGATTTAAAACAATCTGGAAATGAATGTTTCAGGACGGGACAATACGGAGAGGCAATCGGGATATACAGCCTGGCCATCAAGGAGCTCGAGAAAAACAGTAAGATACACCTTTTTAAATATATATTTTTTGGCATTTTCAAGCTTTATTAGATAGTACAGAGTTGAAACGGGGAGACAGAGAGAGAGAGAGAGAGAGAGAGAGAGAGAGAGAGAGAGAGGGGGAAAGGGGGAAGGGATGACCTGCAGTAAAGGTCCACGGGTCGGATTTGAACCTGCGACCACTGCAACGAAGGCCGGAGCCAATATGGTACGCGCTCTATCCACTGCGCCCCTAGCTGAATGATTTTTTAATATGAAAGTGCTATCTCTCCGTTTGCTGAAATACTCATTGTTAAATACTTTCTGTCCAGATTCAAGATTGATGTCAAGCACTTAATACGCATGTGTGTGTGTGTGTTATGTTATTTTTATTATATATTTTAATTTTTGTATGTTATAAATATGTTTTCATTGTATTTTTTGTTTGCAAGGACCCCCTCGAAAACGAGATGGTTTCATCTCAAGGGGTTATCCTAATAAAGAAAATAAATTTGAGAAAAAAAAATAAAAAAAATACTTTCTGTCCACAGGTAAAAATAATCAGGAGGATTTGGGCATTCTGTACTCGAACCGCGCGGCCAGCTACCTGAAGGACGGGAACTGTCAGGAGTGCGTAAAAGACTGCAACATGTAAGAGTTTATTTATTTTATTTTATTTTATTTCAGACATATCAAAAACAATACAAAACTAAATGAAAAGCATAAAAATACAATCAAATCAAAATCAAATCAAATCAAATCAGTTTTATTTGTATAGCCCAAAATCACAAATAAATTTGTCTCGGTGGACTTTACATTTCATACAATATGATACAATATGATACAATATGACACCCTGCCCTTAGACAATAAACAATTTATGTTTAAATGACTTCATAAAAATAAATAAAAAAAATTATCTGTATTGATGTGATAAGCCTGAAAACGAGCAGGAAGACTACTCATTTTGTGTTTTATTTTACTGCTGTGATTCTGTGCGTTTTCCTACAAAGCTAATAATCCTATGAAGTGAAGTTTCTTTATTAGTCAATGGTTACATTCACATTTTGTCTTTTTCACATATCCCCTCTCAAGTTTCCACGCTGAGATTCAAGTAAAGGAATACTTCACCCATACGGAACCGGCGTTCTATCATTATAAAATCGCTATAATAATATAATGAATGAGGTTTTTCTTCCCTCAGTCTTCCCTTGGCCCAGCTGTCCTGTTAATCCTAACCCTACATTTTACCATGTGTGCAGGGTTTACAGTGCCTAGGCTGTGTATTAACAGCAGCTTACATAGCCTAGGCTGTGTATTACCAGCAGTTCACAGAGCCTAGGATGTGTATTACCACCCATTCACAGAGCCTAAACTGTGTATTACCACCAGTTTACAGAGCCTAGACTGTGTATTACCACCAGTTTACAGAGCCTAGGCTGTGTATTACCACCAGTTTACAGAGCCTAGGCTGTGTATTACCACCCATTCACAGAGCCTAAACTGTGTATTACCACCCATTCACAGAGCCTAGGCTGTGTATTACCACCCATTCACATAGCCTAGGATGTGTATTACCACCCATTCACAGAGCCTAGGCTGTGTATTACCACCAGTTTACAGAGCCTAGGCTGTGTATAAACAGTATATCCCCTCTCTCTCTCCCAGGTCTCAGGAGTTGTACCCGTTCAACGTTAAGTCCCTCCTGCGCCGGGCCGCGGCGTTCGAGGCTCTGGAGAGATACCGCCAGGCGTACATCGACTACAAGACGGCGCTGCAGATAGACTGCAACATAGCGGCCGCTCACGATGGGACCAACAGGTACAGAGGGGAGAGTGTGTTGGTGTTGTCTGTGTGTGTGTTTTTGTTAAAGAAATATAGGGTTAAAAAAAAACGTACTTGTAAATATTACTGTGATGTCACAGTAAAAGACATCACAGTAATATTTACAAAGTAAGTTTTTTTTTTAACCCTATATTTCTCTTTCTGTGATGTCACGAGAAAGAGAAATATAGGGTTAAAAAAAACACTCTTTCTGCCTTTTCTCAGGCTAGGATGAACCGATTTCAATTTTTTTCGCACATTTATACTACATAGGATCTCAGAATTCAATACACCTTCATATTCAAACCGGTGAAGTAGGCCTTTAAGGTAATTTTTTGGCATTTTCAAGCTTTATCAGACAGTACAGAGTTGAAACGGGGAGACAGAGAGAGACAGAGACAGAGAGAGGGGGGGAATGACCTGCAGTAAAGATCCACGGGTCGGATTTGAACCCACTCATGATGGCACCAACAGGTACAGAGGGGAGAGTGTGTTAGTGGCTTGGAGTATTGTGCATTTATTGTTCCGTTTTAGAGGTTATTATTTTCATGGGGCGGCAGTGGTGAAGTGGTCCGATTCCCCCGTCTCCCCGCCACATGTCCAAGTGTCCCCCAGGTACAGAGGAGTCAATTCAATTCAAATCGAATCAAAATGTATTTGTACAGCTCTTTTCATACAGAGTTAAGGTAAAACAAAGTGATGTACAGTATAGGTCTATATAAAATTAAAATAATGGAACAGACACAATACCACTCCCTCACCCTTCCTTCCCCCCCACAAATCACAGACAGAGCAACACATTACATTCAGAAATTTAAAGACAATTTATACAACTTTATTTGACTACAAGACGGCTGTGCAGATAGACTGTAACATAGCAGCCGCTCACGAAGGAACCAACAGGTAACAGGGCTGCACACTGGGCAATTAGTGGGAGAGTGAATAGTGTTCTAGTGGGTTGGGGGGGTATTGTGGACTATTGGCCTACTGTGATGCGATAGCCTGGTTATTATTAGTGGGTAACATTGGAGTTGGTGTATTGTGGATGTATTGTTTAGGTGCTATGTATAATCTTGCCTTGACCGATTACAACTGAGGCCTTAAAACATGAGCAGGGTTTCAGAACAGCCTCTCCTCAAAGGCACCAACAGATACAGAGGGGGGTAAGTGGGTTGGAGTATTTTTTTATGTATTGTTTAGATCCTATCCTATATACAATCTTGTCTTAAAGGTGCGGTGTGTAAAGGGAATTCATGACAAAGGCATTAAGAAAAACTACATGAAAATAGCATTCTTTGCACTGATGGTCTCGTTTGCTGTTACATGTCATTTATGATCATCAGAGGAACAATGAGACTGTTTCAGAAATATTAAAACGTTCCTCAACTTTAAACCTCAGTTTTTTTCCTTACACTGTCTTTTCTGTTGCATTTCTTACTCTTCAAACATTAGTTTGGGGCGACTGTGGCTCAGTTGGTAGAGCGGGCCGGCCGATGATCAAAGGGTTGGAGGTTCGATCCCCGCCCTGCCACCTGTGTCATGGTTGTTGTGTCCTTGGGCAAGACACTTCACCCACCTTGCCTCGTGTGAATGTCGATAGTTAGCCTGCTATCGGTGTGTGAATGGTAACGTGTAAATGGGAACAGGTCTCCCTTGCAAAAGAGTCTTCGGACTCAATGGGATATACATGTTATAAGAAAGGTTTAAAAAAAAAAAAAAAAAGTTTCCAAAGCTGAAATCACACAGGCTCTTTCCAGGCTTCTTTGAATGTACTAAACAGTGTATTTGTGTGTTCCGAAGTTGCTTTTTAAAGTATTTTTAATGTAATTTTAATTTTTAATTTTATTTTTCCCTCAGAATGACGAAGGCGCTGACAGAAGCGGATGGTTTCTCATGGAGAGAGAAGCTTCCTCCCATCCCGACGGTGCCGCTGTCTGTCAGAGAGAAACTGGCCACGAAAGCTACTACGCCCCACGCAGCACCTCCCCCAGTAACACACCGCTACAACCCACCCAGGCTCCCCTACACAACAGCACTAGGCAGACCAATAAGCCTGGTGAGGACAACCGTGTGATTTTTTAAATACCGTAATTTTCGGACTATAAGCCGCAACTTTTTCCCCATTTTTCGACCCTGTTATTACACAGCACAGTATATGTTCTGTAGCTAGTCTACTATTGCTCTAAATGGTAACACTTGAATACGTTATGCAAATATGCAACTTGTTTGTTGAAATGTTAATAAATGGGAGCTTCCTCAAGCAGCCATCTCTTTCCCGACAATCCCCTCTGTGCACGAACTCTTACATATGGTAATTAAACATTATAACACCTGCGGCTTATTGTCCCAGTGCGGCTTATAGTTCGAAAAATACGGTACATAATTTTTGGATAAATAAATAAATGTATAAGAACAAAAACACACAACTGTAAAAGTGAACACACAAACAAAAGACAAAATTAACAACTAACATGGCGTTATACTCTACTTCACAGGTTTCTAAAGATATCGTTTGAAGAGGACAAACATGTGTTTTGATGTGAAAATTAAATGTTAACACTTTTAACCTGATAAATAAAACTGATAACGATTGAAGCTGCATGACATTTGGGTTGAATTTGGGCTTGAAGTTGAAACGCATTTAAGAGGGAGGTTTAAAATTGCTATTTTTGCTTTACATTTTGGCGCTGGTGTTTTTCTTTTGGTGGATAAAACCTCTTTAGGGGATACTAACAATGTTTTCTATTCAATAACAACCCTGGCTGCGTTCCAATACCCACACACCCATACTATCTACTATTTAGTATGGTAGAAAAAAGATTTAGGTTGCGTTCCGAATCGCATACTTTCTACTATATAGTATGTAGAAAAAAGATTTAGGATGTCCCGATTCTTGTGGCCAGATTTAGGATGGTTAGAAGTACCCGGATGTCCTACTTCATGCGGCCAAGATTGTTAGTGTTGAAAACTGCATCCTATTTGGGCGATTCTGGCCCACAATCCAGTGCGCACGTGAAGTGACGTCACATCGACGAAGCCTCCATATGAAAACAAACGGGGATGCGACGGATATAAAAGCAAGAGGCAAGATCAAGGCGCAATGTTATGATGAAATAAGAGAGTAAAGTATGTCCCAATAGTATGCCTACTGCATTCTAACTAGATTATTATCGTCGGATGTAGTATGTAGAATAGAAAAAAGAAAGAGTATGCGATTCGGAACGCAACCCTAGTATGGTTAGAAATACCCGGATGCTGAGATTGTTAGTGTTGACAGGGCTCCAGACTAACTTTTTCATTGGTTTCACCGGTGCGCGTATTTTGGGTGCACCAATTAATGTTGCATGTTTTGTAGAATTAGTGCGATTGCGATTATAGTGGCCAATATTGATAGCTTTGAAACCCATGTATCTCAATTTAAAACATGCATAAGAATCATTGAAAATATTAAAAAATAAAGCTTGTACTTGGCTAGTAGTCTATAGGCCTACTGTTTTCAAAATAATAAAAAAATTATGGTTTAAAAAATGTAATAAAGAAAACATGTTTTTTCCCCCCATGAAAATAAATGCATTCCTCCAAAGTGCAAAGACAGTATAGTATAGTAGCAGTGTCTGTAAACTTACTGAAACTTGCGTGGACGGTCGGGAGGGCCTTCACTCTCATGCATTCATCTGTCTTTTCTCTGCGCTGTCTCATGTGTTGATAGACTGTGTTGATAGACTGCCACCATGGACCTAACATAAGACGTGATGCTGCGACTTTAAAGGCCTACATCACCGGTTTGAATATGAAGGTGTATTGAATTCTGAGATCCTATGTAGTATAAATGTGCGAAAAAAAATTGAAATCGGTTCATCCTAGCCTGAGAAAAGGCAGAAAGAGTGTTTTTTTTAACCCTATATTTCTCCTTCTCGTGAAAGAGAAATATAGGGTTAAAAAAAAACTTACTTTGTAAATATTACTGTGATGTCTTTTACTGTGACATCACAGTAATATTTACAAAGTACGTTTTTTTTTAACCCTATATTTCTCTTTCTGTGATGTCACGAGAAAGAGAAATATAGGGTTAAAAAAACACTCTTTCTGCCTTTTCTCAGGCTAGGATGAACCGATTTCAATTTTTTTCGCACATTTATACTACATAGGATCTCAGAATTCAATACACCTTCATATTCAAACCGGTGAAGTAGGTCTGTAACTTTCCAAGTTTTAAACAGCACTTCAATCTGTTCACCGTCGCCGTACCTGAATCCTAAATAGGGACTTTAAGCAACGACGGTTGAGAGGACGGCTACGGCGGTCGAGTAGAATTTTGAGCATTCGAGAACTTATGTCATCACCTCCTATCGCTGTAGTCAGAGCGAGTCAGAGCCGTAGTCCGTCTGTTTACAGGCAGAACGGGGTTTTGACGTTGTGAGCGCTACACCAACTGCAGCAAGTAGCCGGTCTAAGTGTTGCTAGGTGATAGTGGAAGCCGTTGGAATCTTTCCCTGGCGCCTAAGCCGTCCCTAAAACACCCCCTGCGTTCCAAATCACATACTCTTTCTTTTTACTACACTACATACTAAAGTACAGAAGAGTTTTAGGGCCACAGGAGAGAACAAAAAAAATCTGATAAGGCAGATTTTTTTTTCATAATGTCGAGAAATGTCAAGAATAAAGACGAATACTCCAAAATGATACTGGAGTTAGTGGGGCATTTATGTATTTTCAGCATACTACAATTGACGTGCATGTATTGGGAGATCCTAAATCTTTTTCTGGCGTACTAAATAGTATGGAAGTATGGGGATTGGAACGCAGGGACCGCTGCTTAAAGTCCCTAATATCCCCATAGAGCAGACGTTGGCTTTGTTTTCCGCCACAGTTCAGCTTAGGCCTGGCTGCTGCTGCCCGTCGGTGTCCATGTTTGTTTGTTTGTTTTACTCACCTGCACCGACATACAAACACAGGCTGTGTTGTAAAAGCCCTACTAACGTCCTCCCTCTTACATACTAACACATCTATATACTCCATACTGTCTACTTAATGATCTATTTTGTATGCGAGGAGGTTCGTCGGACCGTTTACACTGAAGTATACAGAAGCAATAAAGAATAAAAAAAAAAAAACTTCCATGTCGTTTGAGAAGACGCAATGCATTGTGAGTAGGAAAAGTAACCTGTCGATCCATACACAAATTCTTCCCGGAAGTTAGTACTCATCCGGGCATTTCTCGCCTACACAAACTCACATACTCAACCACAACATACTCAAATTGACGTCAAAATGAGTATGAGTAGGACGTTAGTAGGCTTTTCCAAAACAGCCACGCACACTCAGGACTCGAGGGTCGCTACCAAAAAGACTAAAGTAGCGGTTGGAATGTTTACAGACACACACGCGCACATATTTAACAATAAATCGCAATCGCAGCCATTTGTGCGGTTATGTAGCTGCACTAGCCGACATCGTGCCTAAAACAGGCGCACTCTGTAGCCCTGCTCTTTTAAAAGAATACTTCACCTAAACGGAACCGGCGTTCTATCATTATAAAATCGCTATTAAAATATAATGAATGAGGTTTTTCTTCCCTCAGTCTTCCCTTGGCCCAGCTGTCCTGTTAATCCTAACACTACATGTTTACAGAAGTGATGCCACATCTGTAAAATGTAGGGCTAGACAGTGAGACCATAACACACTCTTTCTGCCTTTTCTCAGGCTAGGATGAACCGATTTCTAAAATGTTTGCACATTTATACTACATAGGATCTCAGAGTTCAATACACATTCATATTCCCTCCGGTGAAGTAGGCCTTTAAGAACAACCCTGTCTCTAATCAGACTAGTGCCTCGAGGAATCATGTATTTCAAAGAGAGACACTTCAGGTGAATATGGTAACATTTTTAACTTATATATATTTATAATCATGAACTTTGCTACTTTATTTAATTACTGACATTAGAATAATTTATTTTGTATAACTACTTTTCCTGAGATGTTTATCATTAACTATTTATGCGTACATTAGTATCTCTTTATAAACAATGAAATGAGCCAGAGTTAAAATCTTAATTTAATTTTTAAACGTATATGAGTCCAAAGTTTTTATTGAACAGATTGTGATATAGCAAATTTAAATTTTATAAATCTGAAAATAAGATGTAAAGTTATTAAAAATGCATATCCG
>CM047518.1:26124603-26154603 GCA_026122265.1 Ammodytes dubius
TAAAGTTATTAAAGTAACTGTCATATTTTATCCTGTTGCATTTGTTGATTATGTCAGAAAAAATAAGGAATTTCCACATTTAAAAGGTGGAGTCATTCAGTGCGTTTCCATGGGACAACTAGATTGGATTATCACATATACCGAACAAGACACTCGAATGGACCCCGTCACTTGTCTGAGTATACATGGCCTTTCAAATATTCGATAATGTGCCGATTTGTGTGCGAAGTAGATCGGATAAAGGTCCTGTTGAAGTCTTATTTGTTTATTTACCCGATTATGAGTCTGCATGTAAACGCACTGAGTGATTCAGGAGAACGCTTGTTGTCAAAATTATTTTATGGCAAAATCAGTGAATATCTCCTCACGAATCTGCTACCTGTCTTTACTGTGTGCGCTGAAAAATATTCGTGTAATATACACAGCCTAGGCTCTGTAAACTGATACGTAAACAAAGGGCACCCACCTTAGCTAGCAACATGCCTATTTACAGAGCCTAGGCTGTGTTTAAACACTGGATGTTTTCAGTGTGGACACAGTACAGACAGGTAGCAGGTCGTGAGGAGATATTCACTGACTTTGACAAAAAGTGATTTTGACAACAACTGTTCTCCAGAATCACTGACTACACCTTTAAATTCATAAAATCAGTATTAAGCGGACATGTTTTTCAGTAGACAATTCTGACTGCGTTCCAATCCCTATACTATTCGGGCGATTCTGACCCACAATCCAGTGCGCTCGTGAAGTGACGTCACATCGACGAAGCCTCTGTATGAAAACAAACGGGGATGCGACGGATATAAAAGCATGAGGCAAGATCAAGGCGCAATGTTATGATGAAATAAATAAGTAAAAGTATGTCCCAATAGTATGCCTACTGCATCCTAACTAGATTATGTTTATGGTCAGATGTAGTATGTAGAATAGAAAAAATAATGAGTATGAGATTTGGAACGCAGGGTCTGTGTACATTGAAGGGACCGCTGTAAAAATGTGAGAATTCCTTATTTTTTCAGATTTTTTTCTGTTTTCAAATGCCTGGATCCTGTCGACTGTATATTTATCGATATCTCAACGACTACATGGGATCCTATTCCACAGAATGAATGTATGTTTGGATCAATAAATGTATATTTTGCTGCAGCAGACGTGGTGTGAAGTTTCATTGATAAAAAATTGTTACTGTTTGCAAAGTAAAATAGTTCTGCTTTCTTACAAATGCATTCCTATCATCACATACACAACAACAGGTGGGAATGTTCTGTTTTGCCGGCCGACCACGGCAAAAGTTTAACAAACAGTTAATCCGCTGTTCGCTAAACGAACGGGGCTTACGTCACCTTGTAAACACAAATAAACAGCAACTGAACAGCACAAATCAGCTATAGCATTAAAACAGTATTGCATATTATAAAACCACACAAAAATGTGTGGCAAATGCATTTGAAAGATCGTATATAAAAATATATTTATGAACATAAATGGTAAAACCCTCAACTATAACTGCCCTGTCCAATTTGAGAACAAGAGAGGAAATAAATTTACAGAATCTAGAAACCCACGGTTGAATTTGGCAGACGATAGATAACTACACAGCAGATAGGGTTATCACAAGCACAAGCTGCTGCTTCAAGCTCTAGATCATCAGGACACCACCTTGATGATCAGTCAGTCAGTCACTCACTGAGACCTCCATCTGTTGAGAGAAGACAGACAACAGAAGTCACAAATCACATGAGCACATCCAGTATAAAGAGCAGCAGTGTCTCACTGACATTTGTACGTTTTATCCAATTTGGAAAGATTACAAATACGTCAATATAAAAACAACTGGACAGAACAAATGACAGAAGGATATAAATCCATAAATACATATACAAGTGAAACTCGAAAAATTTGAATATCGTGCAAAAGTTCATTTATTTCAGTAATTCAATTTAAAAGGTGAAACTAATACATAGACCCATTATTCATCAAAGTGAGATATTTCAAGCCTTTATTAAAAATACAGAAATATCTCACTTTCAATGTAATGAGTCTATAAAATGTATTAGGGAGTTATTTGCTGCTCAGTCAGACTGACCTCGGAGCTGTGATGGAAGGAGAGAACAAACACTTTGAGATCAGATTTGATGGTAGGACAATTTTATGAATGAGGACCACTGTCTCAAGACATCTTGTAATGCACTGACAGCAACAATATCGATTGGACAATTTTATATACATGTAAAATAAATTCTATGTTATTGAAATTAATAAATAAATACCAGGCTGTTTTATATTGCACTTATACATGGTAGAGCCTTATCAAGGCCTGAGCCCCTACTGTACAGTGGGAAATGAGAGTAAGCCTACTTATAGTTGCACACAACAAGCTTCTGGCTGATCTGATTGGCTGCTTTCTCTCTCTCTCCCTCTCTCTCTCTCTCTCCCTCTCTCTGTCACTCTCTCCCACTCTCTTTCTCTCCCTCTCTCTCCCTATCTCTCTCTCTCTCCCTCCCTCCCTCCCTCTCTCTCTGCCTCTCTCTCTCTCACTCTCTCTCTCTCTCTCTCTGCCTCTCTCTCTGCCTCTCTCTCTCACTCTCTCTCACTCTCTCTCTCTCTCTCTCTGCCTCTCTCTCTCAGACTCTCTCTCCCCCTCTGTCACTCTCTCTCTCTGCATGCACTGACCAACCCTCCACTGACCTCAGAGTCTCCAGTCTATAGTGTGGACTCTTCTTAAGATCAGACAGAGGATTCACTGCTGAATCCTGCAGGTTGTTTCCATACAGCTCCAGCTCTGTGAGATGGGAGGGGTTGGACTTCAGAGCCAAGGCCAGAGAAGCACAGCTGATCTCTGACAACCTGCAGGAACTCAATCTGAATAAAGAATAAATTATGTAAGTTTAGAGACTGTGTGTGTGTGTGTGTGTGTGTGTGTGTGTGTGTGTGTGTGTGTGTGTGTGTGTGTGTGTGTGTGTGTGTGTTGTGTGTGTGTGTGTGTGTGTTGTGTGTGGGGTGTGTGTGTGTGTGTGTGTGTGTGTGTGTGTGTGTGTGTGTGTGTTCAGAAGGAACAGACGATGATCAGATATTATTTGCTAACAAACAAACTAAAATGGAAAAAAAAAAATGTTGACAATTTACCAAAAATGATGAACCTACATTTACTTTCTTTGTGACTGCAGACTATACTGTAGTGGGAAATATTGCATATGATATATATATATATCTGGACTCAGATGTTGAAATGGTACTTGGCCATTGTTTTGTATGGACTTATGTTGAGAGTATCGCAACAGACCACTCGGACAGCCACGCCTATGGTTAACTTATGCACAATTACTCTGTCTGTTCTATTGTCCTATGCTAAACTCCTCCTATGGTTAATTATGCACAATTACTCTGTCTGTTCTATTGTCCTATGCTAAATCTCTATGGTTAACTTATGCACATTACTCTGTCTGTTCTATTGTCCTATGCTAAACTCTCCTATGGTTAAGTTATGTACAATTAGTCTGTCTGCCTGCCTGAAGCATGTGCTTAAATATCCCTCTCTCTACGAAACGGGGTGACTCTTGCAAACACATTCCCTGTGTCTGCATTAGTGGCCTCTCTGCGGAGATCCTTGCTGTATGATTTGAATAAAACCTAATGCTACTATTTAATATCACTGTTGCTTAATTTTCTCACCACAATACTTTATACAAGATAAATTAAAATATGAACTAGGAAATGTACGACTTTATGGATGATAGTCAACTGACCCCAGAGTCTCCAGTCTACAGTGTGGACTCTCCAGAAAACCACACAACAGCTTCACTCCTGAATCCTGCAGCTTGTTGTGACTCAGATTCAGCTCTCCGAGATGGGAGGGGTTGGACTTCAGTGCAGAGGCAAGAGAATCACAGCTGATCTCTGACAAACTGCACCGCCACAATCTGAATAAAGAATAAGTTATTTTAAGTTCAGATACAGTGTGTGTGTTTGTTTGTGTGTGTGTGTGTGTGTGTGTGTGTGTGTGTGTGTGTGTGTGTGTGTGTGTTGTGTGTGTGTGTGTGTGTGTGTGTGTGTGTGTGTGTGTGTGTGTGTGTGTGTGTGTGTGTGTGTGTGTGTGTGCGTGGTGCGTGCGTGGCGTGTGTGCGTGCGTGTGTTCTGAAGGGTCAAAATCAATGATCAGACATTTGTTAAAAGAAACTGAAATGAATGGAAAACTTTAAAAAAATCTCCTTCAACTAGTAAATGTTTTCAATGTAAACTAAAATATTAGTTGGGACAATTTACCAACAATTATGAACATACATCTACTTTATTTTGTGACTGCACTTTGTACAAGATACATGAAAATATGAATTTAAGAAAATGTATAACTTTATGGATGTTAATTAAGTGTGTAGGGTAGAACGGGGGAATCTGAGGCATCGGGTAATGTGAGCCACCCCCTGTATCTAGGCAACGGAAAACATTTGTGGTCATGTGAGATATATGTTTTCAAGCCCCTCTCATTTCCCCATGGCCCTGAAAGAGAGGACCTCATGGTGCTGTGGTAAGCATGTTTTTTTCACCAAAAAAGGTATTTTGCATGTAAAAGTACATTTTCTTGCTGTCAACTTAATCAACTGTTGTGCCAAAGCAAAATGTATTCACGTAGAAAAACTTCTATCATACGTGTTGATGAACTACCAATATATGAAACCATGTGATGCTGATAACTGAAGATTAGCCTGAAATGCTAAGAGAGGTAGTTTTTTCTCAAATTGTGGTGGTGGGGGAAAGTGAGCCACTGTCTCACTTTCCCCCACCATGAGGCACAAGTTAAGTTTAGTCTTAAAACATTTTTAATGTAATATTACATGACATATGTTTTATTTTAATGTCATACACATTGTAGAAAAGCCATCATGCCAAGGAAATACACCAGGAAGACGACCTGGGGCAACCACACTGAAAGAGCACCTTCTCATCTTTCCCTGTAACCTTCAGGGCTGGAATGTAGAGTAGGCCTAGTAGAGTATGACAGGCTGATGTTATAATCCAGTTGGGTCTTCTCCTGTGTTCTGAGTCCCAGGCTGTTCTCGCCGGTTCAGATTTTTCTATGCTTTGACCCCCAGACACTAGCTGGCTCTAAGGGTCCTGTGTTCTGATCTAACTGGTTCTATCTTTCATTTGAATCTTATTAAAACCTTTTGAATTATAATATGTTGTATTTGATTTTGTTCAGAGTTACTTTCAAGTGTTTAAAAAATTAGCTTTCCTTAATTGACCAAACCCCATCATTCTTTACTAGTCCGACATTAGTTCTGGAATGTGTGGGTAGCTTTCAGGATTATAACTGTTACAATATGTGTTGTTATGGTAGTTTCAGAGTGGAAAAGGTAAGTGGATCAGTTTATCCCACAGCTGGGGTAAAGTGAGCCACATGACAACTTTTTTTAAAACAATCATATTTTCACTGCCCTTTGTCTTGAAAAAAATCTGCTAATGCCCATTTCTAGGAAACATCCTGAATTAATGGGAAATGTGTAAATTTGAGTGATAAATAATTTTAGCTCCCTTAGAGAGGAGCAAATGTAAAAAGTGGCTCAGATTACCCCATTCTCCCCTACATAAAAAAGGTTAAATTGTTAATTTATATACGATGTACAATAGTTACAGAGTCAGTGACCTGACCTCAGAGTCTCCAGTCTACAGTGTGGACTCTCCAGAAAACCACACAGCAGCTTCACTCCTGAATCCTGCAGCTTGTTCTCACCCAGATCCAGCTTTCTGAGATGGGAGGGGTTGGACTTCAGAACCGAGGCCAGAGAAGCACAGCTGATCTCTGACAAACTGCAGTCCCACAATCTGAATAAAGAATAAATTATGTAAGTTTTGAAACAATGTTTGTATTGTGGTGTGTGTGTGTGTGTGTGTGTGTGTGTGTGTTGTGTGTGTGTGTGTGTGTGTGTGTGTGTGTGTGTGTGTGTGTGTGTGTGTGTGTGTGTGTGTGTGTGTGTGTGTGTGTGTGTGTGTGGTGTGTGTGTATGTGTGTGTTTTGCATGTGTGTGCGTTGTGCACGTGTGTGTGTTAAAAATAAATTAAATTAATGTTAACCAAAAAAAATTGTTCCTTTAACTAGTAAATGTTTTCATTCATTCATTTCAAAAGTTTACATGAACATACAAGTTAAACATTTTCAATGTAAACTAAAATATTTGTTGGGAGGATCTTCAGTATAGAAATGTGACAATTCATCAGATGTGTTCAGGTTTTATTGTGTAACTTAACATGACTTTGTCCAAATCAATTAGCTTTTCTCTACAATGACCGGAGTGACTTTATCATTTTGTTGTTGTGGATCATCATAATATCTTATTGAGCTTCTGTTGGTGCGTTCCAGTTGTACTGGGAACTCGGAAATTTCCGACTTCACTACATATTGTAGTCTATGGATCTACCGGTACCGGGCAGTGGTAACTTGCTAGAGCCTAACGTTTAGTTATTTGGATGAGAAAGTTTGTAGGCATCCATACTTTCGCGAGCAGAGGCACTGGAACACAGACAGGTCGGAACTCGGAACTACCAAGTCAGAAATTTTCGAGTTCCGAGTATAAAGGAACGCAGCATTCAACTGAAACTGGAGCGCGACATTCAACGTCATCGTTCTCAGCCACTCGCTCTGTTCGCTGATTGGACCGCACAAAAATCTGTTTGAGCAGGATCCCACTAATACGCCCCGTCCCCAGACTGACTACTGAAGGGAAATGAAAATTGAGCGGAAGTAGGTAGGCGGGCAGAGCCAGGTTACTCTACAGCCTCACCAGTACTGACATCATCTTCACTGACTGATGGACCACAATGTGACAAAACTGTCCGTCAAACATTTCATGAACCAAAACTTTAAAACATCGATCAACTGAATAAACACAAAACACTATATAAGCTCCAGTCAGTGAACTGACCTCAGTGTCTCCAGTCTGCAGTTTGGACTCTCCAGTCCGGCACAGAGAAGTTTCACTCCTGAATCCTTCAGGTCATTGTCACTCAGGTACAGCTCTATCAGATCGGGAGGGGTTGGACTTCAGAGCCGAGGCCACAACTTCAAAGTGAGCTTCTGAGAGTTCACATTTAGAAAGTCTGTAATGACACATGTACTGCAAAATGTTATCATGAAAGAAAAACAGATGACAGAACACTTTAACATTTCCTGATTCAGCTTATCTTATCTCAGTGTTTGACCTGAAAATAATAATTTGTTTTGCTTAAATCTCATTAAGAGCTGTAAAAACAATACCCAAATGCCGGCATTTTCTGCATTCAGCATCTGAGAAAGCTCAAGAACATCTGTGACAAAATGCAACCAACACTTTCTGTAATAAACAAGTGGAACACTATTTCAAGAATAAGAAGATGTGTTTATGTATAGAACTAATCTACACTGGTTGATACTATTATTCACATCTGGACTTACACAGCCTTTCTGCAGTTCCTAACAGCTGGAATCAGTCTAAGTCGTCCCTGGTCTGATGTGTTGTACGTCTTCAGGTCGAACTCATCGAGAACCTCCTCTGACATCTGCAGCATGTAGGCCAGAGCAGAGCAGTGGATCTCAGAGAGTTCCATCTTTGATCTGTTCGCTGACTTCAGGAACTTTTGGATCTCCTGATGAACTGAGAGGTCGTTCATCTCCGTCAGACAGTGAAAGATGTTGATGCTTCTGTCAGGAGAGATCTCATCACTGTTCATCTCCTTCAGGTTGATGATGACTCTCTTGATGATTTCCTTGCCTTCCTTCTGCCTTTGTTCTTGACTGTTGTCTATTAGACGCACCAGGCCTCGTAAGCGGTTTTGGATGGTGTTTGGCCTCTTTTCTGTTTGATTCAGTAGGCCTCCTAAGAGTCTCTGGTTGGACTCCAGAGAGAGGCCATGAA
Source organism: Ammodytes dubius (assembly GCA_026122265.1). NCBI lineage: Eukaryota > Metazoa > Chordata > Actinopteri > Uranoscopiformes > Ammodytidae > Ammodytes > Ammodytes dubius. The sequence continues at coordinate 26,132,493 of CM047518.1, forward strand.
GGAAGCGGACAAACAGGTCCAGGTGGCCATTTTTACTTTCGAGAGATTTCTCCATGACTCTCCTCAGGAAGACATCCAGGGATTTATAATATGTGTCCCAGTCTTTTCCCAGGAAATCCTTCAGTACCTCTGTGTTGTTGGTGGTGTGACAGTGGTACATGTAGACTGCAGCCAGAAACTCCTGAATGCTCAGATGAACAAAGCAGAAGACTGTTTTCTCAAAGATCACACTCTTTTCTTTTTTAAGGATCTTGGTACAAACTCCTGAGTAAACAGAGGCCTCTATGACATCCAGACCACACTGTTCCAGGTCTTCTTGGTAGAACATGACGTTTCCTTTTTGCAGTTGTTCAAACGCCAGCTTCCCCAGCTTCAGAAGAACTTCCCTGTCTGCCTCCATCAGCTCCTGTGGACTCGTCTTACGTCTCCCGTCATACTTCTCCTTCTTCCTCCTAGTCTGAACCAACATGAAGTGTAAGAACATGTCAGTCAGGGTTTTGGGCAGCTCTCCTCTCTGGCCTGTAGTCAACACATCCTCCATAACTGTAGAAGTGATCCAGCAGAAGACTGGGATTAAACACATGATGTGGAGGCTTCTTGATGTCTTGATGTGGTAGATGATTCTGCTGGCCTGCTCTTCATCACTGTATCTCCTCCTGAAGTACTCCTCCTTCTGTGGGTCAGTGAAGCCTCGTACTTCTGTTACCCTGTCAACACATGAAGGAGGGATCTGATTGGCTGCTGCAGGTCGTGTGGTTATCCAGAGGCGAGCAGAGGGAAGCAGATTCCCCTGGATGAGGTTTGTCAGCAGCACATTGACTGAAGACTTCTGTGTGACATCAGACACAACCTCATTGTTGTGGAAATCCAGTGAAAGTCTGCTTTCATCCAGGCCGTCAAAGATGAACAAAACTTTACAGAGAGCAAGTTTCTCTGCTGTGACGTTCTGCAATGTTGGATGGAAAACATCGAGCAGATTGAGAAGACTATACTTGTCTTTAATCAAGTTCAGCTCCCTAAATGAAAGCGGAATCAGCAGACTGACCTCTTGGTTTTCTAAGCCCTCAGCCCAGTCCAGGGTGAACTTTTGCACTGAGAAGGTTTTTCCAATTCCAGCGACGCCATTCGTCAGAACGACTCTGATGTGTTTGATAGGCCCCTGTTGGTCGGGTAAGGCTTTAAAGATGTTGTGGCACTTGATTGGAGTGTCATGGAGGTTCTTCTTCTTGAAAGCAGTCTCAAGCTGCCTCACTTCATGTTGGATATTGACCTCTTCACTCTGTCCCTCTGTGATGTAGAGCTCAGTGTAAATCCTGTTGAGGAGAATTCCACTTCCTGTTTGATCCGTTCCTTCAGTCACATGTTCACATCTCCCCTTCAGACTGATCTTATGGTCATCTAAAACCTCCTGCAGACCAGCACTCACTAAAGAAGAGACACAACAAAGAACAGGTGACAGTACGTTACAGTAATGGTTTTAAAATCAAATCATTAACATGTATGTTCAATTCTGACTATGGCCAAATCGTTGAGTCTACTACTGGAGGCAGACAAGCGACAGTGCTCTTGCCTCTCTGCATAAGGCCTAAAATTGCAGTGTCATCCATGTTGGATTCAAACCATATTATTTCAGACATGATGACATCAACTGAAAGATCTTAAGTGTTACTTTGTATAGTGCTGGTCAGACTGTCTGTCTGCAGTCCAGGTCTGGTTGTGGATCTTTGTCCACACTGGGGAGTCATCTTCCTATGGAACATTTCTTTATTAATACATTATTTGTTGATGCTAAAACTAATATCCAGATTTGTCCACAGATAGTCTCAGAGAACAGTAAAAGTGTTGCTTTTCTATTGGAATTTAACATTCAGTCTAATTGAAAATTATTGCTCCATTTATATCAACTCTCCTAGAACAATCAGTTCACTTACTGTGTGTCTGAGGGTCCAGGATCATTACTGAAGTTTAGAGGATAATCTTTGGACAGGTCACTCCTCATAGACAGACAGTTTGAGACTCCAGACTCTGATCTCTGTCCCTGGTACTGAACCCTGCAAACACAAAAATGTTTTTATTAAATCACATGAATCCTTGATCAATACCCAAGAGGAAAAGGCAGTTCAGGTTCAGTTTAAATACACAAACTGCTGGTTTCTTATGCCAAAGTATGGCCACTCCCCAGGATTTCTTCCCTGCAGTATTCCAGTGCTTAGATCTGTTGTAGACTCCCCTGCCCCATGGAAGTCATTATTGACAGAGTTCAGTTGATCTAGGTCTTGTTTCGCTAAAAAAATTTATTGTATGCACAAGATGTCTGTGTTCTCCAAGAGCTTGTCAATTACAATTTGCTGTGCTTTGTCCCTGCCCCATGTCCGAGGCGCAGGCCACGCGAGTTGTATGACACAACTCTAATACCGGTCATAGGAGACACAGACATATCTACATTACAGTCTCGTTCACAGACACCACATTCCCTGCATGATCACCCACTGGACCTGCGGCAACCCTGGGTTTGCGCACCTCAAAGAAGCGCCTCACAAAAGTCCCTTCAGGCCACAGCTGCGGCTCATAAATTTCACCCACCTCTTTGCATACGGCGGTTATTTTGAATGAGCTGAATCGGGTCTGTACAGAGTCTATATTTTCACAAGTGACGTCACAGCCTAGTTTCTCTCTCAAGTAACTAGCCAGTGAGTCCGGCTCCAAGTCAGGCGAGAAGCGTGTAGCAAAAACACTCACAGACTTTGTTGTTATGGCTTGTATGCTTCCCCCAGCACCCGTTCCAACAATCCCGCTTGTCTTCTTCTCTCTAGAGGGGTTCAGGTGGGGCTTGGATGGCACAGGAGACTTCCCAGTGGCATGTTTTAACCGGAAACCCTCCTTCACCACACAGGTCCACTTGGATGACACTGCCGCTCCATTCTCATTCGTGGCTCCCATTGCGTGTTGGTAGTCCTGTCAGGGGCCGGGGGTCTCCCCGCTGCAGCAGGCCTGGTTCACCTCACAAGCCCGGGGAGTAGGTGCAGTCACTCCGCTTGTACCAGGCTTCTCGATTTATTTTTGTCTGCCTTTATTTCACATATAACCCCATTATTTAAAAAACAACAAAACGCTACGAGCTGAATGAGTTAGTATCAGTTCACTTACTGTGTGTCTGAGGGTCCAGGTTCATTACTGAAGTTTAGAGGATAATCTTTGGACAGGTCACTCCTCATAGACAGACAGTTTGAGACTCCAGACTCTGATCTCTGTCCCTGGTACTGAACCCTGCAAACACAAAAATGTTTTTATTAAATCACATGAATCCAGAGGTGGGTCGTAACGCGCTACATTTACTCCGTTACAAATACTTGAGTAACTTTTTGAATAAATTGTAATTTTAGGAGTAGTTTTATTGCAACATACTTTTACTTTTACTTGAGTAAATATTTGAAGAGAGAACGGTACTTTTACTCCGTTCCATTTGGCTACGTGACGGTCGTTACCTTATTTTTTTATATATTTTATTTATATGCGAGATCTATTTCTCTCATGATTTCTCTCCCCGGGCGGGGACGTCTTCAGCCAACATCTCCATCACGTGACTATTTCAACCAATAAAAACCACATTACAAAAGCTTGCCAATCAAATGCAGCCACTTCAGTCACATGACAAGTGTTGTCATGTTGTCATAGGGCTCAACCATGGGCTCAACAATGTCCGCGGACTTTTTTAAAGGCTCCGGTCCGCACCGATGTTGTGTCTGTGGCCGTGCCATGTAGGTTAAACGCATATTTTACCGACTATCTGGGTGAGTCGAGAAAATGGAAGAAACCGCTGATTCCGAGGCGCAATAGCCACACCCCTAGCCTCAAATACAAACTCACACACTCGCAAGCTCTCAATCACACTAACTCACAAAATAACAATCACACACTAGATCATTTTCTCAGGGCCAGTGACATATTGTAGGAATTAGTTTTAAAATGTGTATGTGCAAAACAATTGCAACAGTGTTATAAGTGTATTGGTTTTAATTAATATAATTTTGGACAAGCCTAATTTATTATCATTTTATTTGAAGGGTGATGTATTTAATTTGGCAGATAATTAATTTATTGTTTGAGTTCAAGGGTTATTCATTTGATTTTTAAAGACCTTATTTATTGTTTTATTTAAAATTATGTTATTTAACATATCTTTATTTTAACATTGCTGTTTTATATTATGTTTGTGTCTATTCTGTACCGTTTGTGTTGCTCTGTATATTTCAAAAATAAATCCGGAGTAATTCAGTAGGCCTACTTGTACTCTTGAGTACTTGAGTAGTCTTTTCACTGCATACTTTTTTACTCTTACTCGAGTAATAATTTTTATGAGTACTTCTACTTCTACTTGAGTAATTATAATCTTAAAGTAACTTACTTTTACTTGAGTAAATTTGTTGGCTACTCTGCCCACCTCTGCATGAATCCTTGATCAATACCCAAGAGGAAAAGGCCGTTCAGGAAACTCTTATTACACAAACTGCGTATCACTGAGTGATATTATTTTAATTATTATATTGGCCTGAAGTTTTTAAGTTTGTTATTTCATGTTGGTATAAATTTATTCTACATTATTTGGAAAACTGCTTCTGCGTTTTTGTTTGGCGATCGGAAAGAGACAAATTTCAACTTTTTGTCTGCCTTTATTTTTCTTTATTTCCTTTTTTCACATGCTCATCAAAACTTTCACTCTGTGCTCCATATATGTAGACATAATGATTTGAATTGTGATATTAAATATATCATATCATTTTAAAAGTGTTGTTGATGAAAAAGTCAATCTGTTTCAACTTCAGCCAGGCTTTAGTTTTTGCATTTGTCTGTTGCCTGTTTTGCCACACTATGGCTGTGTTCTAAAAGTCCTACAAACGTCCTCCCTCCTACATACTCAACATGTATATACTACATACTGTCTACTTAACCATCCATTGTGTATGCGAGTTTCGTTGGGCCGTATACAGAAGCAATAAAGAATTTTTAAAAAAACTTCTGTGTCGTTTGAAAAGACGCAATGCATTGTGGGACAGTTGAAAAGCATCCTATCGATCCATACACAAAATCTTCTCGGAGGAAAATACTCATCCGGGCATTTCTCGCCTAAGCAAACTCGCATACACAACCACAACATACTCAAATTGACATCACAATTAGTATGAGTAGGACGTTAGTAAGGCTTTTAGTATGAGTAGGACGTTAGTAGGGCTTTTAGTATGAATAGGACGTTAGTATGAGTAGGACGTTAGAAGGGCTTTTAGTATGAGTAGGACCAGGGGCGCAACTACCCACTTTCTGGGGGGTATGCAGACACTTGCCAGCGCCCCCCCCCCTCCCCTCCCCAGACCTCCATTTTAAGTTACATATTAGAGCAGGTGTTCGGCTCAACCATGTCATGTCTGCCTGCACTGATTTCCCCAAAAGTAAAGGACACAGTGAAGAACAGGTTGGTCAGCAAAAATTAAAACCATACTGGGCATTTATGTTGTTGTGGCCTCACTAGTGTCAGGCATGCAAACTCATAAGCCTCTGTAAGGAGACCTTACGTAGGCAGAGAAGGTTGGCTGACTAACTCATGTTTTCAGCTCACCCGCAGAAAACATTTCCTCAGAAAATTTTTTTTGTCGTTACACTCATAGCTCCAAAGAAAAACCTGCTGTTCTAGTTGGGCTTACACTACCTGGGAATCTTATCTACTGTCTTATCAGGACATTAACATCTCTCTTTAGACTGAGATGCATCCAAGCCAATCCATGTGAGTCTGCACATTGCCTCTGCAAGGAGACCTTACTCCCTCTCTCTCTCTCTCTCTCTCTCTCTCTCTCTCTCTCTCTCTCTCTCTCTCTCTCTCTCTCTCTCTCTCTCTCTCTCTCTCTCTCTCTCTCTCTCTCTCTCTCTCTCTCTCTCTCTCTCTCTCACACACTCAATCACTCACACACATACTCACAACTCAGTCGTGCGCTGGAACGGTGCAAAATATGATAATAGAGGGAAACAGAGTGTGTTGTTTTGGCGCTGACCTGCTATAATCACTACACTACCATTCAAAAACTTGAGGTGACACGTAGGTCTGCAGTGACAATCCGCGAGTCGCGGACTATAATCAGTGTGCATTAATCAATACAATCGGCCATATAAAACAAAAGCTTTTTATCATCCATGCAATATTTCTCCTTATCAATCTTCCCGATTTCTGTTTTGTGCCCCCGAGAGCTTTCTTTTCTGCCTCTCCAACTTTAGGTCCCTGTCATCAGATGACAACACGATTCAAATGAAAGCTCTCGCGCTCCAGCGCGTGCTCGAGGGGGCACGCACTGGAGCGCCTTGTGGGGAGGGGTGGGGGGCGAAGGAGCGGGGGGCGCCTTATCAATGCCTCTGTTATTGATCATATCATATCAAACGCTGTTAAAGACCTACTTCACCGGTGGGAATATGAAGGTGTATTGAATTCTGAGATCCTATGTAGTATAAATGTGCAAAAAAAATTACTTTGTAAATATTACTGTGATGTCTTTTACTGTGACATCACAGTAATATTTACAAAGTAAGTTTTTTTTTAACCCTATATTTCTCTTTCTCTGATGTCACGAGAAAGAGAAATATAGGGTTAAAAAAACACTCTTTCTGCCTTTTCTCAGGCTAGGTGTTACGGCTCCCGCCTTGTTTTCTCCTCCCTCCTCTTGCCTCCTTCATTCTCTCTCTCTCAGGTGTTCTGGGGCCTGATTGGGGCAGGTGCTCCAAATCCGGCAGAGTTTAAAGAAGTGGCCTGGGCGGCTGGCTCTCTCTCTCTGCCTGCCTGACTGGAAGACGGTGTGCTGCTGACCTGCTTGTGGTTTATTTAGGTTATGGTTTGTTTACTTATGGGGGGCTGCTAGGTTGTATTATTTTACTTTGCTCGTAGTTTAGAAGGGCAGGGGAATAGTTTATTTGGAGGAAGGCCTGGGCAATACTGTGGTCCAACTGTGGCTGCCCCAGGTCTTCCTCCCGTTTACCTCTTTTCTTTTGCAGCCTCCTGCTTGAGTTGAGTTGTGGGTTTGTTTTAAAATAAAGCACATTATTACTTTGATTCATGGTTTCGTTTGGTTTACTTTAATGGTTACTGGCCGGCTGAACGAGCCTGGGATGGCCGGCCGTAACACTAGGATGAACCAATTTTTTAAAAAATTGCACATTTATACTACATAGGATCTCAGAATTCAATACACCTTAGTTTAGTTTAGTTTAGTTTTATTTGTGCAAATAAACAAGATTAAAAATGGCAAGAAGATGCGCATAGACATACATAAATGCACGGGTGGGACAAAAGAAACCCCGAAGGGCTTATGAGGGAGATTGTCAACACTGACATTTAAAATACAATAAGTAAAGAATATAAGTAAAATAAAAAGAAAGAAAAGACAAATACAGAAAAAAATCGAATGAGCTAAAATCCTACCGTCATGTATACCCAAATATATGATGAAATACATTAAGTAACTGTAAAAAAAAACCTTCATATCTCCCTCCCGATGAATGTTGCACCTTTAAATGACGAATAAAATGCCGACTCTAATATTTTTCGTCGATTGGCTATTGGCTGCCATTGGGTGGAGCCCCATATGCCAGCAATAAAAAAAGTGCATAGCACTTTTGTAGCGCCTGATAGAAGATTAGAGGCTTTTAGTCATAGATGGTAGGACTTAATAAGGAGACATTTTCAAATCACAAACCGGGATCATGTATTTCAGACTCTCCTGCAAGTTCAGAATCGGAAATTGGTTCTGTCTAAACTCTGATTGAATCACTGCTTGATATTAAAACACTGTTCTTGCACTGCAACTATTTTGTGTGTTGTGCTATTGGGTTACTTGCATTTTGGGAAACCTACACAAATCAAAAATTCATTAAAATTAGAAAAACAATGGCATAGTAGTGGTATATGTAACATTGTGATTATTTGAAGATGAGTGTTTATTCATACTAGATTGGTGAGAAACATAAACTAAGGAAAGACAATTTTTGGAAGTATCTTCAAATCAGGAGCTGTATTCCCAGTACCTCCTAGATTCCAGTATGGACAGGAAAACCACATTATGGATTTACTTCAACTACCTGGGGAGTGCAAACAAGCTTCTTTATTTTACAGGAAAACCAACCAATTGCTTAGCTTTGACTGTCATAATCTAAAAGCAATATGGGAAAAAGATTTAGGATGTATAATGGAGGACAATACATGGTTGAAAATTATATCTGACAATGGAAAGTACATAAGGGAAGCCAAAGGGAAATTTACCCAATATAAAATTATACACAGATACTATTTTACACCACTAAGACTATATAGAATGGGAGTAATGAATAACAATTTATGTTGGAAATGTCAGAAAGAAGCAGGCACTTTATTACACTGTATTTGGCAATGCCCATATATTCAGCCCTTTTGGAGATTTGTTTTGGAGTACTTAGGAAAATGGGCCGGAATAAAACTACCAGTATCTCCTAGACTTTGCCTGTTAGGTGACAGAAGTCAACTACATAACATGTCAAGTAAAGAGTTTTCTGTCATCATGGTTGGCATTACAGTGGCTGCAAGGACAATTCTTAAACACTGGAAAACAGTTACAACTCCAGGATCTAAAGAATGGGCTAACGCCATGATAAAAACAGCCTCATATGAACATATGCTTAATAAGCTGAACACTATAAACAAGGATAAAGCACCAGCATGGGAGAGTTTCTGGACATATATCACACTGACCGATAAACCTGTAACCTGAACAAAGTTGATGGAATGTAATGATGCTCTTGAATGTTGTATGGATAACCATTCTAGTCACTCCAATATGAATGTGCCTCTAGTGCTGCTTTTGTTACCTCTTGATTTTACAGATACAAGTATTTATTTTTATTTTTTATGACAAAGATTATATTTGTACTGTAATAACAAATGTCTCTGTATGTGTAACTTTGTACTGTCATGCACCAAAGCAAAAATTCAATAAAAAAAACTTGAATTACAAAAAAAAAAAAAAAAAAAAAAATAGAAAAACAAATAGGCTAGTAGGTTATATGTAACATTGCTGATCTATTTGAAGATCATTGTGTTATATCATACTCAGACTTGGTGAAGGAAAACAAAATAAAGGTGAAAAGAGACAATTTTTGGATAGTTCTTCAAATCAGGAGCTGTATTACAGTACCTCCAAGATTCAGTATGGAGATGGGAACCACATTATGGATTACTTCAAACTACCTGGGGAGTGCAAACAAGCTTCTTTATTTTACAGGAAAACCAACCAATTGCTTAGCTTTGACTGTCATAATCTAAAAGCAATATGGGAAAAAGATTTAGGATGTATAATGGAGGACAATACATGGTTGAAAATTATATCTGACAATGGAAAGTACATAAGGGAAGCCAAAGGGAAATTTACCCAATATAAAATTATACACAGATACTATTTTACACCACTAAGACTATATAGAATGGGAGTAATGAATAACAATTTATGTTGGAAATGTCAGAAAGAAGCAGGCACTTTATTACACTGTATTTGGCAATGCCCATATATTCAGCCCTTTTGGAGATTTGTTTTGGAGTACTTAGGAAAATGGGCCGGAATAAAACTACCAGTATCTCCTAGACTTTGCCTGTTAGGTGACAGAAGTCAACTACATAACATGTCAAGTAAAGAGTTTTCTGTCATCATGGTTGGCATTACAGTGGCTGCAAGGACAATTCTTAAACACTGGAAAACAGTTACAACTCCAGGATTTAAAGAATGGGCTAACGCCATGATAAAAACAGCCTCATATGAACATATGCTTAATAAGCTGAACACTATAAACAATGATAAAGCACCAGCATGGGAGAGTTTCTGGACATATATCACACTGACCGATAAACCTGTAACATGAACAAAGTTGATGGAATGTAATGATGCTCTTGAATGTTGTAGGATAACCATTCTAGTCACTCCAATATGAATGTGCCCCTAGTGCTGCTTTTGTTACCTCTTGATTTTACAGATACAAGTATTTATTTTATTTATTTTTTATATGACAAATATTATATTTGTACTGTAATAACAAATGTCTCTGTATGTGTAACTTTGTACTGTCATGCACCAAAGCAAAAATTCAATAAAAAAAACTTGAATTACAAAAAAAAAAAAAAAAAAAAAAATAGAAAACATTCTCCAATCATAAAGCCCTATAGGTTACTCTGCTATTCTCTTGCAAATCAGTTCAGTGTATGAACTACACTGCAGACTAGAGTCGGTCACATTGACAAACAGAGTGAAGGGTGAGTCATATTTAGCCTCAGTATCACTTCCTCTGCCTCTCTGTTTAACTGGTAAACAACTGCCAGTAAGTATGTAGTGAGGAATCAAATTGAAAGTTGAAAGCAGAATGTTTTCTCATCTTTGGGATTTTGACTTGGTGGCCGGACACAACAAAACGTTACAAACTGAATGAGTTAGTATCAGTTCACCTACTTTGTGTCTGAGGGTCCAGGTTTATTACTGAAGATTGGAAGACGCCCTTCGGACCGGTCACTCTTCATAGACAGAAAGCTGATGACTCCAGAATCTGCACTGTCCTCCTCTTCCTCCATGTTAACACTTGTCTTCTGGACTTCAGTCAGTCTATGTTTGCATTCATAAAAACACAAGCACAGGATTGTGAAATCAGAATAGACAAGAAGAGAAACAGGTTTGTTCAGTTGTCACAAGCAGGACTGAGAGAACAGGGAAAAACACAATCTCTCTCCACACACACACACACCACAAGTTACTCAAACTGTTGAGTTCAATTTATAATTTATTGCATATACACGTTTAAAGGGAGAAAAACGATTCTGAAATAATACAAATTTTGTATTAACACTCACCCTGCCTCGGCCTCAAGTTTCCCTCCGTCTGCTCTGTCCTGCGACTCAAAATGGAGTCTGAACCGACTCAGTATACTTTCATTTTCAGAATTCCCGCCCCCGTCCTTTAGTTATTAGAAATCATGTGTGCATGTGTATCTATGTGTGTGCTTATCTGTGCATGTGTATCCATGTGTGTGTGTGGTGTGTGTGTGTGTGGTGTGTGTGTGTGTGTGTGTGTGTCTCTCTCTCTGTGTGCTTATCCGTGTGCATGTAAACATGAGTAAAAAAATCCACCATCATCAAAACATTAATTCAAATGATAATATGATGGGGGCCCAGCCCCGTAAGAGTAGCTAGTAGTTATATCCATAAGAGTAGTTATCTGAAAGCTTACATAGCTAACTACAGCAAGTTATCTTATTAGAGTAGTTGACTAATAGGAAAAACTTGCCAAATATTCTCATCCAATGCCAAACAGTTTATATGATAGAATATTTATAGTAAATTATATTCACGGCACTTTCCAACCGTAATAATTCAGCATGGGAACACTGAGACTCGATCAATCGATCAGCAGAACAATTTAGACAGAGTGCAGACAAGCACCTCACAATAAAGGCTAATATAGACTATTATTCACTCACCAAAGCTGAAAACTCAATTCAAAAGAAAGGCAGCACGGCGGTCCTTCCTCCGGGAAAACCTTTCAATGGCTTTGGGAAATCCCTACCGCTTGGACCACAAATAGTCCATGAAGAACTACATGTAGAGTTCAATTTTTGTGTATTAAAATGTAAACACCCCCCCCCCCTCCCCTGAAACTGCATTGCACCTTTTAAGAAATAGTTTTCAGACATAATTTATTTAAAAACATGTTAAAGGTGCTACGAGGAACTTTTAAATATTTCTGAAACAGTCAAATGTTTCCTCTGATTATCATAAATTACATGTAACAGCAAACGAGACCATCAGTGCAAAGAATGCTATTTTTATATAGTTTTTCTTAATGCCTTTGTCATGGGTATACACACTCACCCAGGAACAACAGCTGGTGTAGTAAACACACTACCGCTTTCGTCCAAAGGGGGCGCTAGATTGATCACAAACTAGAAAGTTCCTCGGAGCACCTTAAAGAAGGACCACGGACAACAGAAAGTTGAAAGTCATCTTTTATTGCACAATAAAAGATCATACATCATCATCATCATACCATGTTGTGACTCATGTTGGTCCACATGGCGATACAGAGAGAGAGAGAGAGAGCTATAGTTACAAAGAAGAAAAACAACAAAATAATAACAGAAAAAGATTTTAAAAAACCCCACCAGATAACTTAGAATGACCAGGATTTATCTGACTACAGGAGCAGCCAGATATTGTATTTTTTAATTATTTTTTTCTCCACTGTGTTGCAGAAATTCTAGCAGAAATCTTGAATAGTGAAATTAAGTGAACTTGTCCGAGCTTTGTTACATTGGTCGGGTTGGTTTCACAGACTTGAGTTAGGAGGATGCTGTTTTTGAGGTTTTTTTCAACAGTTTTAACTCATAAATGTATTTTTATATAAATGTATTTATTTTATTATTTTATTTATTTAATATTGTAATTCTTGCATTTTGAAGTTGCCTTAATGCTGCGTTGCTGTCAAAATGTCCTATCCTCTTCTAAATGCCTTACCGTGAAACAAACAAGTACAATGAATGATCTACAAAGATAACTAAAGACAAATGTATGATGAAACAAATGCCAAAATATTTTTAGTTAACGTTTTATGGGGAAATTCTTGATTTATTCATTCCGGTGGCCACTTTGTCGCGCTTTTAATTGTCTGTACTGTACCAGGGATTTAGCATTGAACATAAAAGCTAGACGTAATATCAAAATAATACATATATGAGTGTCAGACCTGTATATATATGTTTAGGTATATATACAGTATAGCTAAAAAAAATATTCCAGTGTCTGTGAAACCAGCCAGTAATGAACTACTGTTGAGAAATGTACTGACAGAAAAGGAATTGTATCACTTTATTTTGTAAAAACGTTTTTTTCACAAACAAAATTTTTTTTTAAAGCATCTGAGTGACACATATGTTTAGACCGAGTTGTTGTTTGTATGTTTTGTATGTTTAAAAACTAATAAAACATTTGATAAAAATAAAAAATAAAATAAAACTTGTCACCAAGTTCAGAATCAGCAAAAAAAAAAAAATTTGGAGTGTGTTTTTTATTTCGACGCGGCTACATTCTACCTCTTAAAATTCTCCCTTCTTATATTTTATGATTTTTTAATTTGTATTATTTAGGATGGTTTTGTTTATATTGGGCCGACAACCACTGACAAGCTTGCTATACACACTTCCCAGTCCTTATCATTCCAAAAATCAAACTTTTTTTTGAATTTATGAAAAAGGAAAAAAATATATATACAACAGGCCATGAACACTGAACTTAGATCTACGTGACTTTGAATCCGGTATTTCTGATTTGAAAATGAACAAATAAATCAAATAGAAAATAAGACCTTACCCTCATATAGTATTCACAGGCATTTACATTGTATAATTTTAATTTCGCTCCGGAAAAGGCAAATTTTCAGTGATAAAATGTCGGAAAAACACAGAGAAATTTACATTTTATGATTCGAATCAACTGGATATTGATAGTGGATAAAACAAGCTGTTTCAGTCTAATAATCCCATAACGTTTCCTCAGAATGGGGTTTTATTGTATGGCACATATAGCTCAGTTTCTCCTTATTAGTCAGCTGCACATATGACTACGGCTGAAATATGTACTTAAAAACATACTTAGGGCCCGTGTCCACCTAGCGCCTTTTTCCAGCGTTAAACGCTGGCTGTGCGCTCGGGAGTGTGTCTACTGAGCGTTTTTTTCGACCGCTTTTTTCAAACGTTTTATGAGCTGGGAGAGAGAGTGCTGTGATCGGGGGAGAAAAAATGCTGATCGTCACCTGTCAGTCAGACCTATTAACACTGGTTTAACTCTTTAGGCTTGCTGTTTTCTATTTAAATCGTTACATTTTAATATGAGTAGTCTTATGAAACAGAGAATACTTTCCACCATCCTCTGTTTGGATGAGGAGTTATCGCGGCTCCTGCAAACACACACGGAGCAAGTTGTAGGCTGACGTGTGCGCATGAAACGATCCGTAGGAGATAAAAAATACAGCGAATCAAGTGTTCTCCTAATCTGCTCCCACAAACGGGCTCTCCTCCCTCTGTTCTGGTCATTTTAAGTCACTATTTTCGTACAGTTTCGGGTAAACATTGACGGCAAAAGCAGTTTCTCTTCCGTCTTCCTTGTTGCCAAGGCGACGAGTCCTGACGATCTACTATCTGATTGGCCCTTTGAAAAAAGCGGTGGTGACGTCCCCGCCGCCTTTCTGAAAAGTTAAACTTTTTTCAACTTGCAAATATCGAAGCGGCCGCACAAAAAGACAAAAAACGCTCGAAAAAAAACGCTGGGCGCTGCGCCTTTTCTCAGAGCGGCCGCCTTTTCCCGAGGCGGCCGCTTCTCATTGGGAATCAATTGAAAAAAGGCGCTTGCGGTGGGAAAAAGGCGTTAGGTGGACACGGGCCCTTAAAGTTTACCAAAGTTTGATGCCAAGAAAGGCCCCATTTTGGTGTTTTTTTCCCATATATATGCAGCCGCCTATATTATGTTGATGAAAAAAAACAGAGGTATCCAATAGACAATTGATCGTTTAATAACAATTTAAAATAAAAATTAGAAAAGCAGGTGTAGAGGGGTTGAGGGGGACAAAATGAAGCAGATTATTTTTTTTTAAACTTCCATGTGAACCAAAATGCGTTTTGTCTTTCCGTAACAAAAGCAGCGATCAATTCAGTCAATTAGACAACGATGTAAAAAGACGAGAACTATACAATAAATACATTATTTTATGATGAAGACATAATAAACGTTTTACAACATGATGAGTGAGGTGTGACCGTTTTGCTCCGCAGAACTTTTTAAAAATCAAAATCAAATAAAATAGGACTTCAATGAAAACTGAAAAAAATTACACTGTTAAAGAAGGCATGGTTAGATTTCGAACAACAACAATGGCCGTGTTGTCAAATACCCACACATTTTGTTTCAAGATTTTTTTACATGTTTACAAAGCCAGTGAGAGGGGAATGGTGTGTACAATATGGGGCTGGGGAATTTAAAAAAAATTCTGATAATTTGTTGGTTGTTGTAGGTAATTGTCCTCCTGCATCCACACTATCCATGCGTTCCAATCCCCATACTTCCCTACTATTTAGTACGCCTGAAAAAGATTTAGGATGTCCCAATACTTGCAGGTCAATTGTAGTATGCTGAAAATACATAAATGCCCCACTAACTCCAATGGAGTATTTCTCTTTATTCTTGACATTTCTCAACATAATGAAAAAAAAAATCTTACATATCTTGATTTTTTTTTCTTCTCTCCTGTGGCTCTAAAACTCTTCTGTACTTTTAGTATGTAGTGTAGGAAAAAGAAAGAGTATGTGATTTGGAACGCAGGGTGTTTCTCTATTATATTTAACTTTATACTGTCATATTGTATGGAATATGAAGCCCACTGAGGCAAATGTCTATTTGTGATATTGGGCTATACAAATAAAACTGATTTGATTTGTACTGTAACAACTGGCCTCATAACGGATGGATTGTATTTCTCCAGGCATCTCAAATAGCACACAAGAACAATCCAATACTTGAGCTAGCTAGATACATACTGTTTTGTTGTGCGTGAATTATTTGTATGTAGATAGCAAACAGAAGGCCTTGTGCATTAGGATAAGGATGGTAATTGATTTGAATAGCCGTTCTTAAAAAGGGAAATTCTGGTGTTTCAAAAACTGTATCTCATTCAGAAAATATTTGATTTGACATCTCCATTGTAGAGATTTAAGACTTTTTAAGAGATTTTTCAAGCACTGGACAATTTTGCGATTTTTGTCTATTTTGCTTCCATAACATGTCTTCTTTCATACTAGTATAAATCAAAGGACCAATATGTACATTTAGGTTTTTATTTGACTAGACCTTGTCTGTCTGCGTCTGTATATTTCTCCTATAGTGCCATCTTTAACGGGCATTATCTCAAAATTAGTTTCTTCAAATAATCTGAAGCAAAAATCTAAATTTTTACAGCACTTACATCAACTTAACTTTCCATAATCATTCTAAGCACTATTCCGAAGGTTATTAAAGAAGGATTTGTTCATATATTGTTAAACTGTCTGATTTATGAGACATTTTGTTCTTAAAAACGTGCAGAAAAAGCATTTTTGAGACCTCGTCTTTCCGTCCAAAGTTAAGTAACTGCAGAAAACTGTCTAGACATATCTGTAACTACTAAAGTGCATATATGCCAGGAGCAGAATAAATCTCCATGTGTTATGTTTTTAACAATCAAAGAAATATGTACGGCGTTTGTGTGAGTTGTGCGCGTGCCTAAAACTGCCTGTGATAAGTACTGTAAATACTTTTTATTTATCTGTAACTGCTGTAATACAGTGCATATCAATAGAATAGCATTAATATCCATGTCATGATATTTAGTTACCATTGATAAAATCTGCACGGTTATGCATTAGCTTAAAATTGAGAACAAATATTTATATATAATAAATTTATATATATTTATTTGTTAATCTGTATCCTTAAGAGGATTTGTATTTTCAATTTAATTGTATTTCACTTCTGACTGTTCTTAATTTAATTGATTTACTTATTGTATTCTTCATACTCTGTCCTAGTAACTTTATTTTTTATAGCCATTTTATCTATGTTCTATTATTTCAAGGCGTGTAATCTCTGGCTGGCCACTCAAGTCATAATTTCATTTTTGTTCCATTTTAACTGTGTGAATTTGCATTGGTTGCCATTAGAAACATTGACATGCTGTGTTACCGTAACCTAAATTAAAAGGATTTACACTTTACTTTGTTTACATTTGTATTCAAACGCAAAATTACTTTTTCTGATAAAAGTGTTGAAGCTTATTCTTTAACATATCAAAGTCAAATTTATTTCTATAGCATATTTAAGTGTCTAATATGGTTTCTGGCGTTCCAAATCTCTACAATGGTGATGTTGAGTTTCATTTTAAAATTGCCAAACTAGACAAATATATCCCATATATTTAAGACCTAAATTGAGAAAAATCCAGAATTTCCCTTTTCACGAATAGCATGGCGTCATCTGCGTACAGTGAAATCCAACACAGAATCGCATTTGCAATATTTATCACTTGACCCACAAAAACAGACACAATTTGAAAGTAACTTTAGAGGCACTGGTAAGAAAGGACAGTCACTTTGTTTTGACTCTTAATTTGTGCTTTTAAAAAGGGACGTTTGATTGATTTTTTTTCAGGGAATTAACGTTAGAAATGTGTACCTTTTACGTTAGTGTTGGGCGTATGAAATGTATGCACATAACCAAGGCTGTGTATACGCACACAAGCATTGGACAAACTTAACACACATATAAGACACCATATAACATGTCCCTATATGGAGATGTAACAGGACAACTATACAAATAAAATACTAGCTAAATAAGGCATTTTTTTAAAACGTTGTATAATAATACATAATATAAACTAAAAAAGAGAAAAAGAATGTTGTATTTGGTGAGAGTTTGGCAAAGCAAAAGAAAGAAAAAAGAAAAGTATAATAAATTATATGTAGCCACAAAACGTGTGACAAGGCAACAACTATGTTTTGTTTTTTTAACTTTTCCCGAACAAGAAATGTGACCAGTACACACACAGCTATACGACGAAACGTGTGCACATGCAAAGCACACAAGACACACACACACACACTCCCATTACCTCGCTCACAGTCGCTCAAAACGAAACATGAGACAATGTTAACATTCACGAAAAGACATGTGCAAAAAAATTATGTTTCCAAGTGTGAAAACAAAACCAAAAAGTGAAGTCCAATGTCCACAAAAAAAAAAAAAACATTTTGACATTTCAACATACAGTACTCACATCCCAAATACAACCGACCGACCCTGTTATGAAGAGACTTGATTTAAAACCATCCATTTAATGTACAGTACAGTCTGTGTGATTACAACAAAACCCTCTCGCAATTTTGTCTTGTCAAGTATTCCTTTCTCCCACATGGAGAAAAACAAAAAAAGTGAATAAAAGAGAAATAAAATAATATGGTGTAACCTTTAAACCCCAGCGCGAAAAATACAGCGATACATTTACATATTTAGAAGTGTTGTTTTGTTTAGTATGAACTGCTAATAATGATAAAATTAATTTGAGGAGAAATAAATGTGAGATAAGAACAATAAAGAGGCACTCAACCCGACCTAATGTATGTATCTCTAGTCTGGTGAAAACGGCATCATCTAGTGAGTTTTAAATTGGTTTCTCTCACACAAATTAGTCTAGACTTTCTCCAATCTAAGTGAGGAGGAGACAGTCAAAAAATGCTTTGGCCAATCAAGGGCCTGCGTTCTGACTTAAAGCTGGGTATGTGATTTCTGATTGGTCAAAATTAACATGAGCGGTACACTTTGACCAATCAGAGCGAGGCTTCGATTCTCTGTTCTTATTGGCTGTTGGGACTGTCCATTCACTTTGGCACCGACGTTGTTGGTGTAGAGCGTGTCAGGGAGGGACCATAGGGGAGGGACCAAAGAGAACAAGTGGAGCGGTTGAGGTATTTGGATTCAAATCTCTATCCCAACTGGTATTTTCTCCCCAACTTCTCCACCCCAGCTTTAATATGTGTCTGATTGGTTCATATAGTCATCAATCTAGCCTCCAGTCAGACCGGACCTTCCCCACTTTCTGTCTGTTAGTGGAAGGCAGCCCTAGATTGATGACTACATGAACCAATCAGGGCTGCCTTCCACTAACGGACATACATTAGGTCAGAACGCAGGGCACTGATTGGCCAGAGCATATTTTGACCACACCCCTATCCATTGAGATTGGAAAAAGTCCAGAGAATTGTAGGAGAGAAATGAATATGAAACTTTCACATGATCATTCCGTAAGAAGAAACTTTCCCTTTACAATGGACAACACACACATAATCTCTCTCTGGACATACTGAGAAAATAAAAATAAAAAATTAAGGTGAAGACAGTGTGGCAGAAAAAACAACAAAACATGATTCTACAGGTCATGATAGCATCCATTTTGCACTATTCTTAATGATGAGAAACAGTTTAATTGATTTTCTATTTAAGTGGGTTCCGTTTGGGGTTTCAAATAAAAAGATATAACTAACCCTGCGTTCCAATCCACATACTTACCTACTATTTAGTACGCCAGAAAAAGATTTAGGATGTCCCAATGCATGCACGTCAATTGTATTATGCTGAAAATACATAAATGCCCCACTAACTCCAATTGCCTTTTGGAGTATTCGTCTTTATTCTTGACATTTCTCGACATAATGTAAAAAAAAAAAATCTGCCATATCTGATTTTTTTTCTCTCTCCTGTCTGTGGCCCTTAAACTCTTCTGTACTTTAGTATGTAGTGCAGTAAAAAGAAAGAGTATGTGATTTGGAACACAGGGATATTTTCTCCCACTCCACCAAAGGACAGAGTACAATCAAAAATTCAAATCAGCCTCATACCGCCCCCTTCTGGCTTGATTGGGAACTGCATTGTAATTATTTTTTTCTGATTTAACACCAAAAACACATAAGGGGCTTTTCTCTCAAAGTGACTTGAGTTACAACAATAAAATATAAAAATAAAATTTAAATTAAAAACCGTTTACATGATATTTTAAAGTAATAAAACCAACAGACCTCATGATTGTTCTCTGCCTTGTATCAATGAAAGCAAATGAGGAAGTGTTAGTTGCTGGGAAGTGTGTGTGTGTGTGTGTGTGTGTGTGTGTGTGTGTGTGTGTGTGTGTGTGTGTGTGTGTGTGTTGTGTGTGTGTGTGTGTGTGTGTCTGTCTGTATGTGTGTGTGTGTGAGCGTAAATGACACTTTATCTCTCAGAACTTCTCTTAAAAAGAAGTTATAGCAGCAATGGCGTAGCACTTCAAAATAATAGTAAAAGGAACTGTATAGGAAAAAATATATGTAAATGACAATATCTAACAATCAATGGACTTAACCCTCACTTTTACCCTGACTTTTTCCGACATTTTACTACATTTAGTATGTAAAAAAAAAATCTGTCTGCTTTCTTTAATGTACTATATATACATTTATTCCAGGAGTCACATCTAGTTGATTTAGAGATATCCAAAGGGCCTAAGTACACTCTGGGATTGTGTGTGTGTTTCTTGGTAGAGTAGCTACTTGCATATTAGCGTAAATGTTTTTCAGTGAATTTTTCTTGGAAAGCTTGTTCAGAATATTTAGCATGACCAAGACACACTACCAAAGATAATCTAGAAATCTAGCTTGCAGGTTGTTGAACATTTAAGATAATTCCCCCCAAAAAATACATTAGGACACATGTAGTGGAGCGTGCCAGAAGTAATAAAATAAAATAAAATAAAATAAAATAAAATAAAATAACTAGACAGTACGTAGATGGACAGATTTGGTTTCTGAACCTTCAAAATAAAATACACAAAGTGCTCCAAGGACTTTGACAGCCACAAACTCTCCATTATTTACCAAATTAAAACTTTACAAACACATCTTCTTGGATCTACGTACAACTGAGCATTATGGCCACGGCGAATAAAAATATTTAAAATTAGATTTTTATTTAAGAGTTGTTATTTGAGGAGGAAAAAGTCAGAATTGTACAATAATTAATTTGAAATTTTCCAATTTTTTAACCTATTTTTTTCTCAATTTTTTTTCCTCAACTTGGGCCACAAAACTCCGTCGTAAGTGGATCAATTTGAGTTTATAATCGGACAATTTTTAACGTCAAATCTGCTCTTTAGTTCGCACATCTTGCCTGCGATGTGTGTGTGTGTGTGTGTGTGTGTGTGTGTGTGTGTGTGCGTGTGTGTGTGTGTGTGTGTGCGTGTGTTCCCGTTGAGAAGAGAATTGTCCCTTGATGTCCAGAATGAAAGGGGGAAAGAGAATACACAGAAGATTTCTTACACTAGTTGTTTTCTTTTCGGTTTTTTTTTGTATACAAGATTGTGAGTGGAGAGAGAGAGAGAGAGAGAGAGAGAGAGAGAGAGAGAGAGAGAGAGAGAGAGAGAGAGAGAGAGAGAGAGAGAGAGAGAGAGAGAGAGAGAGAGAGAGAGAGAGAGAGAGAGAGAGAGAGAGAGAGAGGGACAGAGAGAGAGAGATTGCGTGTGTGTGTGTGTGTGTGGGTTGGTGGTAGGTGGGGTTTTTTCCTTGGTATATATAAACATAACCAAGTATTTGAATATAATCATCATTGTTATTATTTACTCATAATCGTCATAATAAAAGTCTTTACATGGACATTAACTTGACAAGAAGACAACGGCACACACTTTACACTGTTGCTGCTCTGTCGAGAAACAGAGAGAATAGTCACAGACCTTAGGAGAGAGATAGAAGTCTATCTGTCTGTCTCTCTGTCTGTCTGTCTGTCTGTCACTTTTTACGCTTCCATCCCTCCGTCCGCAAGTCTTTTCTGCTCCATATCATCCTCCGTTGTGTCCTCCCCCTCTCTCTCCTCTTTGCCTACTCCCTCTGTGAAGTTATGGGAGTTTTCTGGTTCTTGGAGCTCCATAGGGGGGGGTCCGTTCTCTGCGCTCTCATGCCCACTTTGAGGCTCCTCTTCTGGGGTCGAGTTAGCTGCTATCACTGGTAGGTGCGATGGAGACAGACACAAACCCAAACTTGATTGTGATTGGGAGGTGCTAACTTTCTCACCAGTACTTTCACCTCTTTCTACCTCTCCGACTGCTACCACCTTTTGAAGCAGCCTCTCTCTATCTCTATCCCTCTCTCTCTCTCTCTCCCTCTCTCTATCCCTCTCCCTCTCCCCTTCATCCCCTGCTTTCTTCAGCCGTCTGCGCTTGGGGTTTCCGGGGAGTTTTCCAGGGCTCCGGGAGGCATGGCGGGTAGGGCCATGATTCCCCCATGCGGTAGAAACATGTGCGGGTACAGCAGACCATGTGACATGCCCGGGATGAGGAAAGGGTTGAAGGTAAGATGGCTGCCCGTGTGCGACCTGCTATTGGAGGTGATAATGGCGGCCGCTGTCTTGTTGGAATCTGTCTTGTCACCGTCGTCGTCGCAGCGGTTTTTCTCTCCCGTATCCGTGGCGATC
>CM047518.1:26159603-26177103 GCA_026122265.1 Ammodytes dubius
ATAGAAGCCCAATGACAGACAGAGCAGAATGAACAATCCACAATATACAAAATACAAACTATCAAATTGGCTAATATCTATAAAAAAGTGTTTTGAGGAGCCTTTTGAAACATCAGGTTTTTACATGTTTAACATATTCAGCAGTAAAAAAGCTACTGAGTTGCCATGGGGATAAAAAAAAAACTGAAAATTTAATAAATTCCCAATAACGTCATCTGGAAAAATGTATTTCATTTTCTATTTATTATATTTTTCTAAATGGTCAATCAAGTTAAAGTAGCTACGAGGAACTTTTATTATTTACTTTATTAACAGTCTAATTTTTTCCTCTGGTGATCATAAATTACATGTAACAGCAAAAGAGCTACAGCTGGTGTCGCTAGAATGAACACAAACTGAAAGTTCCTCCAAGCAAATTTAGGTGCCACATTTATTACATTTTAAGGTCTTATTTCGCATTAAAACAACGTGCTACCCTCCCTGTCCACCCACCTGTGTGTTGGGCATTCATTTATGTTATGAAAAGTTACGCACTATAGCTTTAAGTGTCATTATAGGTTCCTTATTACATCACCATGTTGCTCCCCTCCCCTGTCCCCCCCGTCCACCCACCTGTGTGTCCGTCAGGTGCATATATGAAAGAGTTACGCACTATGGCTTTAAGTGTCCCTGTCCACCCACCTGTGTGTCCGTCAGGTGCATATATGAAAGAATTACGCACTATGGCTTTAAGTGTCCCTTGTCCCCCCGTCCACCCACCTGTGTGTCCGTCAGGTGCATATATGAAAGAATTACGCACTATGGCTTTAAGTGTCCCTGTCCACCCACCTGTGTGTCCGTCAGGTGCAGTCCTCTGTTCTTGGTGAACTCAGAGTAAAGCGCTTCCACGTTTCTCCTCCGTCCTCTCCTGCGTCTCATGGAATCGTCTCCCCTCAGCGTCCCGTTAACTATCTGCCCCGTCACTGGATGGATGAGGCCGGCCTGCAGGATCCCGGCCATGTCTATCCCACCCACGGAGCCTGATAACGGGGCTGTTATGGGTGGTTGTTGGGAGTGTGGGTGTGGATGTAGCTTATGACCGCTACTGTTGTTAGCATTTGCCCCAAAATGGCCGCCAGTTTCCCCACTACTACTACTGGTCGTGCTTATTTCTCCGGATGACTTCGTGAGGTCGATCGCCGCTTCCTGCCATCCGTTTAACAAAATGGCGGCGCCTGTTCGATGGTGGGACGCCGGTGCAATGACTGGCCCCCCTCCACCGATCCCAGCACTCATAATAGAGCTTGTAGAAGTGGTGGAAAGACATGAAGAATTTGAAGCAGAAGTGGAAGGAGTTGATGAGGATTTTCCCGCCATAAGCTTCGCGGCAGCTGCTTCGTAGTCGTAGCCACCTCGATTGCGACCCGTGTTGGAGTTGGATGAACGTTTTAATTCGGGCAGGTAGGGCGGGGCGACCAAACGTTCCTGTAACAGAGGCAATGAGGTGAGGCGCCATGCCCCTCCGCCCCGAGGTGTGTACTGGTGTTTTCAGGGTGACCAAAGAGGGATGGGTGGGTGGGACAGAGAGATGGATGGAAGGGAGGGAGGGGAGAGAGAGATGGTGCATTTTTTTTTGTTAAACAGACAATATGGGACTGAGACACAAACATAGACAGTACAGTGGAGGCTTGAACACCAGACCTGGGATAAATGGTGAGTAAACATATAAAGGGCCAGTTTCACAGACATACATGTACTTTCAATGGACAATCTCCATTCAAAATTACATTTAGTCCAGAATTAGGCTTAATCCATGCCTGTGAAACTGGCCCAAGGTGTTTAAAGTATGGTTTAGATTGTACTCTCTTTGAAAGATAAGATAAGATAAGATAAGATAAGATAAGATAAGATAAGATAAGATAAGATAAGATAAGATAAGATAAGATAAGATATGCTATATTGTCCCATATTATCCATAAAGGGAAATGTATCTTTTTATTTCCCAAGTGGCCTACTATGCTGCTTTAACTTTCGGCACATGATGAGGTAAACAAAGCTTTTCCAGGCTTATTTTTAAGTCAAATCTATGGTGTAACATTTTGGAAAGAAGGCCTTTGGATAAAATGGAGTCCAGATAATTACACTAAAAATGCATCCTCAATGTACAAATCTTCCCATTACCTTTGAAATGTATCTACTTAGAATTGATGCATAATGCTTTTTTTAAACGTACAGTATGTAAGTTGAATAAATGTGTTAACAGTATGACTCCCTGCCCAAGTCTGATCTCAACATGTATAATTTCAACAGTCACATTACAGAGACGAGGAACTTTACACAGAAGCAACAAAGCAATGGTGACCCAGAGGTGCCCAGAGCTACGGGAAAAAACCCTGCCTTACTTCTGATGATTTGCTACACTATATTATACTTTACTGTAATTGTATCATTTTGTATAGAGAAATATATTCTTATTTTTTTCCAGAGCTGTATATGCACTTTAAAGTATCAGTATACAAGTGCATCTAAAGAAATTATATAATTTTTTAATTAAATTACTGAAAAAAAGAATAATTTTCCGTGATATTCTAAAATATTTGTAGCTGCATCTGTACATGTTATAGTAAGAGTTACATCATGACTACATAAGTTATATTCACTTTTCTATTTTTAAACTATTTTCCTTATAAGTCTATTATGCTATCTTATTACATGGCACTTATAAATCCTGTGTTCTGATTGGTAAATCACGGCAATCTACAGGTCTGTTATTTCCAGCAAGACAGACCGCTGTCAAGGGTATAATGACCGTTGCTATGGACCTACGTCATAGTTTTGATGGATAGACGTCCACAAACAGTCAGTTAGGGCTACTACTCGTTCAGAAAACAATGGAATACTTTTTCAACATGACTTTGCATGTATCAGGAGCTAGCATAGCCTACAGTTAGCTAAATCATTAGCACTATATTAGCATTACTAACTGGACACCACTTGTATGGACCATGGCATGAGGTAGTGGTAGTGGATATACAAGTAGACAGATGATAGATAGATGCATAGATAGATATAATATAATATATACATTTATCCATTCATTCTCACCTTGGGTAGTCTGGTGAGGGGGGGAGGGAGAGAGAAGCTGACCCGGGATTGGTCTGCTGTATTCGGGCTTGTCCTGTAGCATTGCTGGGGCCCGTGGTGTGGAGGTAGCCGCCGGTAGCTCGGTGGTGTTGTGCTAAGCTGTTAGCTAGGCTGGTAGCTAGGCAGGAGTTAGCGACCAGGGAGCCGGGGGAATCGTACTGCTCACTAGACGAAGGCCATTTCCCCTTTAAGATCGCGTGGCAGATGCTGTCCAGGCGGTTTATGATCACGCGGTCCTGAAGATAACAAGCGAAGACTGATTAGTTTTAGTTTAGTTTAGTTTATTTCGATCACACATAGATTCACAACATTACATACATAAGTCAAAAACACAAAAAAAAAAAAAAAAAAAAAAAAAGTTATCTCTAAAACCAATGAATCAATAAGAGAAGGCACAATAAATGAAAACGTTTAGAATAGGGAGCAACACACTAGTATTGGACTGAACTAATGACATGAAGAATGCATTTAAACTCAGAACCTGAGTCTGACACGGTTAGAAAAAGCCTTGTGTGTCTGTCTGTCTGTCTGCCTCTATGTGACTGTGTGTGTGTGTGTGTGTGTGTGTGTGTGTGTGTGTGTGTGTGTGTGTGTGCGTGCGTGCATGCGTGTATCTTGGGCCACTCAGAGAAGGAGTAGAGAGCTTTCTGTGTGAGTGTGTGTGTGTGTGTGTGTGTGTGTGTGTGTGTGTGTGTGTGTGTGTGTGTGTGTGTGTGTGTGTGTGTGTGTGTGTGTGTGTGTGTGTGTGTGTGTGTGTGTGTGTGTGTGTGTGTGTGGTCTCTGTACCTTGGGCCACTCAGAGAAGGAGTAGAGAGCTTTCTCCTGACTGTCTGTCTGTCTGTCTGTCTGTCTGCCTGTCTCTGTACCTTGGGCCACTCAGAGAAGGAGTACAGAGCTTTCTGTGTCTGTCTATCTGTCTGTCTGTCTGTCTGTCTGTCTGTCTGTCTGTTTATCTGTCTGTGTACCTTGGGCCACTCAGAGAAGGAGTAGAGAGCTTTCTCCTGCAGCAGCTGGGCGATGGTCGGCTCTCTGCTGTCATGGAGACCGTCGGGCAGATCACACATGGAAACGGGCGCAAACCGGGGACTGTTTACGTATCCCTCCACCACAGGGACTATAGGGACAAAATGATAGGTTAGGGTATTACAACAACAAATGAACATTTTGATTCTATAATATAAACTACTGTACTGAAATGTGTTACTAGTGAGTGAGTGAGTGAGTGAGTGAGTGAGTGAGTGAGTGAGTGAGTGAGTGAGTGAGTGAGTGAGTGAGTGAGTGAGTGTGTGAGTGAGTGAGTGAGTGAGTGAGTGAGTGTGTGTGTGTGTGTGTGAGAGAGAGTGCGGGACTGTTTACGTATCCCTCCACCACAGGGACTATAGGGGCAGGGTGACACAGGTTAGGGCTTAATGTTTTTAATTTATCTGGGGTTTGTACCTTTGATTAGTACATTTAGTTGATTCTTAAATAATCAGAAAATTATCACATTATCAATATTATCATTTGTCAAACAAAGCTGTTTTTTCCACTTGACATTTGTCATTTTTTTCTGCAATTTTATTGATTTATTCCATTTTATAGATTAAACAATAAATTCAATAATGTTTGTTTCATTCAAAGACAAAAATCTCTAAATCTCGTCTTTTAGAGCATTTTGATTCATTAATGTTGAGCTGCCAATTTAAGAAGAATTTTGGATTGGCCACTTCATTTTTTACAGAGCTGTATGTCAAAAGACACATTTCTAATAAAATATTTCATAAACATTGATATTGATTGATCTATCAAAATAAAATTTGTGTGTTTGTGTGTGAATATCTCCTTACCCGGTGTATTCGACCTCTCCTCCTTGACTGGTCCTCTGACCTCCAGAGCCCCCTGTGCGTCCCGCTCCGTCTGCCCGTCTTGCTGCTCTAGTTTGGGGGTAAGAACCGTGCTGTCTGCCTCTAGTAGCTCCTGCTTTGCTTCAGCTTTAATCCCCGTTAACCCCCTAAACTCCATCCCCTCTGGCTTGGGCTTAATTTCTGAGCTATCCGGGAACGTCGCAAATTCCAAACTATCCGATTTAACTTCCGGTTTGACCGTAGACCTATCGGAAAAGGCGCTTAAATTAAACGTCAAATCTTCCGGTTTTGTCTCGGTTTTGAATCTGTCGTCGTGTGCCCCGTCATCCGGATAAACAGCGAATCCCAGAGAGACCGATTTCGCCTCCGGTTTCATCTCGTTGCCGTACGAATAGCTGCTCGAAAACTGGATGATTTCCGGTTTAGTTTCCAAGTTTTCCGGCTTCATCGGAAGGCTTAGATCTTCCGGTTTCGATTCGGGAGTTTCCGGTTTTACGGGATAGTCCAAATGCTCCGTTTTGGTCGACAATTCCTTTGATTTTACTGCGAAATCGATTAATTTTCCGTGTTTTATTTCAGAGCTGTCGGGGTACACATCTTGAATGTTCTCAATTTTGTGCTCTTCGACTTTGATTGGCAGCTCCATGGACTGTTGTTCATTCTTACCACACATCTCTGGTATTAGGGAAAACGTAATGTCGGACGGTTTTGTGTCGATACTGTTCGTGTGCAGACTAGGAACGATTTCCATGTCATTGTCTCTGTTGTCCCGACGTCCGGAATAGTTTACGGCTATATCGGAACAGTCTCTCATGTTGCCATCGGATACATTCAAATCTCCAACTGTCCCTTCGTAGTTTTCCTGACCAAAACTTGCTTCTGTTTTGACTACAGATTCGTGGCTAGATTTCGAGACACATTTCGATTCACTCGGAATGGATTGGTTGGATGTATTCGGGCGGTATTCTGAGTAAATGCCATCGAAATTGGGTTTGGCATTTAGTTGATTCAGTCGAATTTTCAAGGACTTTTGTGCAGTTTCGTCACAAGCCTGGGACATCTGAACATCCATAAGAGATTCATCATCCATCTGGCCTTCTGAAATCTCATCCACTTGATCTGCGAGATCTTTGCAATCCATCGAACCGCCGCCACTTTCCGAATTTTCCGGAATTTCTGGAATGCCTCTCATTTGCACGAATTCTCCGGTGGAATCGTCCATCAGTGTGTCTGTGTCGAGAGGGTTTTCCATTGTACTTTCTTCCTGATACAAAATCAAGCCTCCTACGTCCTCCCCCGGTTCCTCAATAGATTCGGGACATCCCAAGCTGCTCTCTGGATCTAGCTTGCCCATGTAAGGGTCGGTTAAATCCGGTTTATGGTCCGTTTGGGCAAAGTTCTCTTGGAGATCTTGGGAGAGTTGGTTGGAGACTTCCATGGTCTCGTCCGGGTCGATCCCGTCCAGCTGTGGAGCTCCCAGAGGTGGGTTAGAGACTCCAGAAATTTGGTCCACACCTAAAAAGGAACAACCATTGATTGATTGATTGATTGATTCAATTTATTTCAGACATATCAAACATACAAAACAAAATGAAAAGCATGAAAATACAATAAACAAAAATTATGTTTTCACAAAAAGAAAAAAAGAGAAAAAAAAAAAAAAGAAAAAAAAATTATCTGTATTGATGATATGCCTGAAAAGGAGCAGGAAGAAGTATACACTTATTTAATCCTACCCCATCAAGATGTTAAGAAAATCATGGCATTATTAGTTCAATGAATATTATTCAAGTGGAAAGGACGTAAGCAAAGGGAAAGTAATGCCGTGTTGCATGGATCAACCATTAAGATGCTAATAAGTGGGGGCGCCTTTAGCTCAGTCGGTAGGGCGCCCCCTTCCCGGGCCGGGCCCAGCAGCAGACCCGGGTTCGATTCCCACCCGCGGTCGTTCTCTGCATGTCACTCCCCTCTCTGCCCCGTTTCACCTCTGTCTCTCTGCACTATCAAATAAAGCATAAAAATGGCCAAAAAATATCTTAAAAAAAAAAAAAAAGTACATAGGCAAGGACCGCTATCCTGTTTTGAGGTGTATTCCTGTTTGAAAAGTTCAATGTTTCAAAACCATTCTACGATATGAGCGCTAAACTTGACTCTTGCCTCTAGACATTTGAGTCAGCGAACAGGCATGTTGCTAGTTAAGGTGGCCCACTTTAGTATACAGTAGATACCAGTTTACGGAGCCTATAGGCTGTGTATTAATACTGGAATCCTTGTTCAGCACACACAGTAAACGGACAAGTAGCGGATCGAGAGGAGATATTCACTGATTTTGACAAATAGGGTTCTCCAGAATCACTGACTCCCCCTTTAAGAAAACAAAGTATGCCCTTCTTTGTGGCCACTTATGTAAAATAAATTAGTTTTGTAATACTTAAAGGTGCAGTGTGTAATATGACATCATCAAGAAAGTTCTACAAAGTTCTAGAATGCAACGCTCCCTGGGTAACCCCAACCCTTTAGAATAATAACAGAAGCTACAGTGGCCTTCAAGGACAAGAACAATTCTAAATTTTAATCAATGCACCTGATGACATTCCAACTATGACACTTTCAAGATGGCGGCACTAGGCCTTGGTCCAAGATATGCAGAAATATGGACATACATGAGATCCTTTCTAAGGGAAAAAATTATAATTAAAAAAAAAAAATTCAGCTATTATGCACTAAATTAAATGTATTTATGGATATTATAATTACTTTCTACAAAATCTGCTGGGAAATAAAACCCAAAATTCTACACACTGCAGGTTTAATAAACAGTGAAATCAAACGAAGACAAACCTTGTTGTTGATCACACTCGTCTCTGAGTTTTTTAACGTTCTGTTCCATCGTGGCCCGGGACAAATCCTCCACTTCTTCCTCTTTGTCATCAAACTGGAACACGGCACTTCCTGTCTGGCCCTCTCCTGCCACGCGATTGGTCAGAGAGAGCGGAGGGGGCGGGACGTAGGGCGGAGGGGGGCTCACCGATAGGTCGGTTTGATCCGCACTGGCTTCCTCACTCACACTGATGTCCTGAAATTAGAAAATGTTAATAAAATGGTGTTAATATCAGATTTAGCAGAGTTTAAAGTAGCTATGAGGAACTTTTTAAATATTTCTGAAACAGTCAAATTTTTCCTCTGATGATCGTTTTTTGTCAATTCTTGCGCCCCCTTTTGGACAAAAGCTGTAGTGTTGTTACTACGCCAGCTGTTGTTCCTGGGTGAGCGTATACCCCATGACAAAGGCATTGAGAAAAACTTTATAAAAATAGCATTCTTTGCACTGATGGTCTCGTTTGCTGTTACATGTAATTCATGATCATCAGTGGAAAAATTAGACTGTTTCAGAAATATTAAAAAAGTTCCTAGTAGCACCTTTAATGTGTTTTTATGACAATATGTCTCTTTGTCAGTTTGTTGTGTATTTGCATTGTGTTTGTGAGTGTATTGTAACTTTACTTCACATCATTGTAAATGAGGGTCACGACTCAATTGATCTTTCGAGGATGAATACAGGAAAATGAAATCTGCTGGCAATAACATGATAACCAACCTTGAACAGCATGTAGCTAGCAGACAGCGGCTCCACAGTGTCCCCTGGTGAGGTGTGAGTGGGGGAGGTGGAGGGAGGTAAACCCAAACACTCCTCCAGCGTGGCCCCTTCCTCTGCCCTGTCCGGCCCCCCTGGATCCTCCTCCTCTTCCAGGAACCCCGGCTCTAGGGCGGACGGGCCTAAGATCGGGTCCGATTCGTTGAACATGTGGTGGGCAGGACTGGAGTGGTCTGTGCCGTCCCATGGAGCCTGGG
This sequence comes from Ammodytes dubius, assembly GCA_026122265.1. Lineage (NCBI taxonomy): Eukaryota > Metazoa > Chordata > Actinopteri > Uranoscopiformes > Ammodytidae > Ammodytes > Ammodytes dubius. Next base: position 26,168,423 of record CM047518.1, read on the forward strand.
AAGTGGACAGAATATAGTTTATTTTTCAGTATTTTCTCATGTTTTACAGACAAGATAAATAGATTCCTGAGACAGGGACTAATGTTGAGATAATGGCCGTTGTATTTGATTGTACGATTCTGGAGTGCCAAGAGCAGAGTGAAGGATCCTAATTTATACTAGTTTGAAAGAATAGCCAAAAATCTAAAAATTGACCAAGTCTTAAAAAAAAATAAAAATTGTTTAAATTGTTTACATAAAAAAAATTTGTGTAGGATGTTGTAAATGTAAAATGTATATGATCCTACAATAAAGTATATAAAATAAAAAAAATAATAAAAAAAAATAAGTAGCAGTTCATACCTGTAACTGGTCCAGCTCTACCGAAGGCGCCATCAGCCCAGTTTCCTCAGACGATCCTTGTTCACCAACCAAGACGTCACTCCTCAGCTTGGAATCCAGATCCGTTCCCCCGACAACACCGTACGAGTTCAGCATACTCTGCCCTCCCGCGGCCGAGTTAAATGGGAAACCGTTTAGAGCGTCTTTCGATGTTTTTCCACCGTGTAAGGCCTCTGCGGACATTGCATCGTGGTGCAGTGAACCTAGCTCCAGGCTTTCGTCCAGAGAGGGGGGGCAGTCGAGGAAATCTGCCCGCGAACCAGGCACCAAACCCAGGCTAGGAGAGGTGGTGTCCATGGGTGGAGGGTTGTTGTTGGAGGAGATGGTGGATGATTGAGAGATTGAGACGGGGTTGTGAGGGGATTGGTGCGGGTATTCAGGAGGCTGAGGTGAATGTTGACCTACAGAGAGAGGGAGAGAGAGAGAGAGAGAGAGAGAGAGAGAGAGAGAGAGAGAGAGAGAGAGAGAGAGAGAGAGAGAGAGAGAGAGAGAGAGAGGGAGGGAGGGAGGGAGAGAGGGAGGGGAGAGAGAGAGAGAGAGAGAGAGGAGAGAGAGAGAGAGAGAGAGAGAGAGAGAGAGAGAGAGGGAGAGAGAGAGAGAGATAGATAGATAGATGGATGGATGGATAGATGGATACAGACATATAGATAGATAATTTAATAAACAATAGAAAGATAGACAGGCAGACACATTATTCATACCCACGGGAAAATTTGAGTACCCAACACACACACACACACACACACACACACACACACACACACACACACACACACACACACACACACACACACACACACACACACACACACACACACACACACACACACACACACACACACACACACACACACACACACACACACACACACACACACACACACACACACACACACACACACTCTTAGTCATCTTACCTAGCCCTGCTTCGTAGAGGCAGCAGTGTGGGTGTGTGGCCATCCCCAGGCCCGGGTGGCTCAGGTGTGTGCTGTGGCCGTGCATGTGGGCCGGGTGGCCTCTGACGTAGTTCCTATGAGCCTCCAGGAAGCTCAGCTGGGGGTCGTTCAGAATGTAGAAGTCTGTGCGGTTCAACCCGTGGCTCGCGGCCCCTATGAAGACAAGATAGATTGATAAATAGATGGATGGATAGATAGATAGATAGATAGATAGATAGATAGATAGATAGATAGATAGATAGATAGATAGATAGATAGATAGATAGATAGATAGATAGATAGATAGATAGATAGATAGATAGATAGATAGATAGATAGATAGATAGATAGATAGATAGTAGGGGTGTATGTACGGTATAAACGATATAGAAGGTAAACCGGTATGAAGTTGCACTATGATATGGATTTTGACTCTACCGTGTCACCGGTATATAGCAGTTATAAAGCAGTGATGAGCGCTGCCACACAATGAATGGTAAATGGTAAATGGACTTATATAGCGCTTTATCTCCGTTTGTCACAGACCCAAAGCGCTTTACATTGTTTTGTACACATTCACCCAGTCACACACACATTCATACACCGATAGCAGCAGCTACCACGCAGGGTAGGCTTAGCACTAGGGTGCTAAGTTAACTAAGCTAACTATCGGGAGCAATTCGGGGTTCAGTGTCTTAATGAATGAATGAATGAATGCAGGCGGCCGCTGCGTCGTCGTCAGCCTGCATGTGCCCAACACATCCATGACAATGCTGCTAGATCCCGTGCCGTTCAAAAATAGTTTGACATAAAGAGCGATCAAGTTTGTCATACTGCGAACGGGAGCGAGTGTTGAACACTCAAATTAAACCGTGATATACATTTTATACCATACCGGTGGATAGATATTTTTACTATTCAGCATCTCACTAGATAGATAGATAGATAGATAGATAGATAGATAGATAGATAGATAGATAGATAGATAGATAGATAGATAGATAGATAGATAGATAGATAGATAGATAGATAGATAGATAGATAGATAGATAGATAGATAGATAGATAGATAGATAGATAGATAGATAGATAGATAGATAGATAGATAGACAGATAGATAGATAGATAGATAGACAGACAGACAGACGGACGGACGGACGGACGGACGGACGGACGACAGACAGACAGATGTTCAGCACTCACCTATGAGCAGGTCTCGGTCGTGTTTGGCCGACTCCCACCACACGGGGAGGTAGAGAGACGGTCTGCACAGCTGGAGACGAGCAGAGAGCAGAGGGTGACGCAGGACCTGAAAGGACAGAAGAAGAGTTATTCTTATTGGTACAACTCTCTATAAAATGTATTATTTATTTTCTGATTACTTATGGTCAGAAAGATAAATTTTTTTTTTTTTTTTAAGATCATTTTTTGGGCATTTTCAAGCTTTATTGGATAGTACAGAGTTGAGATGGGGAGACAGAGAGAGAGAGAGAGAGAGAGAGAGAGAGAGAGAGAGAGAGAGGGGGGATGACCTGCAGTAAAGGTCCACGGGTCGGATTTGAACCCGTGACCACTGCAACGAAGGCCGGAGCCAATATGGTACGCGCTCTATCCACTACACCACCGGAGCGCTCCAGAAAAACAACAACTAATTAGTGCAGAACCTTCCATAATGTGCCAACCATTAACCAGTGTCATCAGTTCTCTCTCTCTTCTTATATCCTGACATCTCTCCAGCATACATGGATAATTATGGGATAAGATTTCCAAAATATGCTTTAAATATACCAAAAAAAAGAGCTGTTTCCTTCATTTTGTATTCTCATTTGCATTTAATTTTTTTTCTCATTTGCTTTTACTCATGGATATGTTCTGAGCCCTGGCACTAAAGTGAAACTAACATCATCAAACTTTGGATGATGCAAACAGGAAGCAATACCAGCAGTGAGTTAGCTGTGGGCATCGTATTAGCATATTATAAACAGTTCCTGTTCTCACAACTTGATCACGTTCGACTGTGGAAAACCTAAATCTACAATTGTATTACTATGACCTAGAAATGAGGCTGTAAAAAGTGCTTTTATAGATGATTTATAGATTTACAGATGTCTCTTCACCAGAATTTGCACACATATTTATGAGACTTTTTTTGACACATGATGCATCAAATGCTGGAGATGATGAGGAGGGGTGAATGCGGTTCATTTTTGCATCCATTGAAAGAAACTCGCAAACTCTACTCCTCTATATACAAGACACTTTTGTGTCCTTGAGCAAGACACTTAACCCCAAACTTGCTCCAGGGGCGCTGTACTACGGCTGACCCTGTGCTCTGACCCCCTCTGGATTGTGTCTGTCTGTCTGTCCGTCTGTCCGTCTGTCCGTCTGTCTGTCTGTCTGTGTGTCTGTGTGTCTGTGTGTCTGTCTGTCTGTCTGTCTGTACTATGGCTGACCCTGCGCTCTGACCCCCTCTGGAGTGTTTGAACTTGAGAAGGGATACGAGAAAAGACTCATTTCAATGTGCCTCATGTAAATGGACTAATAAAGAAAACCTAACTTAATTAAACAGCAGTTAAATCTACTGTTATTGACAAAGCATTACCTTCCCTAATATCTGGCCAAGCCTAGATAAAACGAAAGAGTCAAAATTAAAACACAGCAGTGAAAGCTACAGTCCAATTCTCTGACCTGTTCCCTGATCTTGCGCAGCAGCTCGATGCGGTAAAGTGTGCGGGCGGCTCTCTCCTCTGTCAGGGGCTCAACCAGCATGGCAGGATCCACCAGACCTGGAGGAGAGGACAGGAAGGGTTGAGTTAGAGTAGTTTGTTATTATTATATTGAAGGTGAGAACACAATACTATTTTTATTTATTTATTTTTTTTAAACCTTTATTTATACAGGTAAATCCCATTGAGACTGAAGACTCTTTTTCAAGGGAGACCTGTTTTCCTTTCCCACGTTACCATTCACACACACATTCATACACCGATAGCAGGCTAACTATAGACATTCACACGAGGCAAGGTGGGTGAAGTGTCTTGCCCAAGGACACAACAACTATGACACAGGTGGCAGGGCGGGGATCGAACCTCCAACCCTTTGATCATCGGCCGACCCGCTCTACCAACTGAGACACAGTCGCCCCAAAAATGTAGGCAGCACTCCCAGAGACATGAAGACATTGAGAGTCAACATCAGCGTGGTAGATGAAGGCAGAGGGGTTGAGAGAGGAAATTAAGAAGTTTAAGTGTTTACGTGTATCCAAGAGTCTTTGAAGTGCATCTATTTCATCACAACAGCTTAACACAGGTGAGTGTGTTGGGTTCAATTGTTGGGAGTTATTCTATTATTGGGAAGTTATTATAATATCAGTTGTACATGCAGTGAACTGTGTTTGACCGTCAGTGAACCCTCCTCCACCAGGGGCAGACTGTTCCCAGTGATGAGTGTCTGTCTGTGTGCGTGCCTGTGTGCCTTCCGTCTGTTTGTCTGTGTGCGTGCATGTGCCTGTATTGCTTGTGCAGGACTGTTCCCCAGTGATGAGGTGACATCAGGTCTGCAGCAGCAACATCCCAATGAGACCGGTAACATGGGAATAACTGTTTTATTGTTTTATTTAAACCTAACCGTCATTTATTATTAATAGCAGTTGTCCATGTCAAGTGTTTGTGTGCGTGTTACCTTCTATCTTCCTGGGTGGCAGTTTGCATATGTGTGTGTGGCGGTGTGTGCACGCACGTGTGTTGTGCGGGGGTGTGTTGGAGTGTGTGTACGGTGTGTGCACGCACGCATGTGTGTGTATGTATGTGTGTGTCTATTTATACGCGTGTGTGCATGCGTGCGTCTGTCTGTCTGTGTGTCTGCCTGCCTGCCTGTCTGTCTGCGTGCATGCATGCGCCTGGTATATGCTTGTTGTGTGTTACCATGCTTGTTACCTTCAGCTTACAGGCCATTCTGCACATGTTAATGTCTGTCTGTCTGTCTGTCTGTCTGTCTGTCTGTCTGTGTGCCTGTCTGCCTGCCTGTCTGCCTGCCTGTCTGCCTGCCTGTCTGTCTGTCTGTCTGCCTGTGTGCCTGTCTGTCTGTCTGCCTGCCTGTCCGTGTGCCTGTCTCTGTCTGTCTGTCTGCCTGTCTGCCTGTGTCTGTTCTGTCTGTCTGTCTGTCTGTGTGTCCTGTCTGCCTGCCTGCCTGCCTGTCTGTGTGTGCGTGCATGCGCCTGGTATATGCTTGTGTGAGTGTTTACCATGCTTGATACCTTCTTCCTTCCTTGCTGGCAGCTTGCAGGAGGTTATGTCTGTCTGTCTGTCTGTCTGTCTGTCTGCCTGCCTGTCTGTCTGCCTGCTGTCTGCCTCTCTGTCTGTCTGTCTGTCTGCCTCTCTGTCTGTCTGTCTGCCTGTCTGTCTGTCTGCCTGCCTGCCTCCCTGCCTGTCTGTGTGTGTGCATGTGCCTGGTATATGCTTGTGTGAGTGTTACCATGCTTGATACCTTCTTCCTTCCGTGCCGGCAGCTTGCAGGCCGTTCTGCTCACATGTTGATGAAGGAGTTGAAGTATCTCTCCAGACTCTGGTCGGTCTTCCTCTCCAGTCGGGCCAGAGCTCTGAACTGGGACCAGTCGAAGGCTTTACGCTCCGAGTCATACACCACTCCAAACGAGGAGACCGTGCGGTAGAAGTCTGCCTGCTCCTGCGCGTCCATCTTAAGATACACAGACGAGAGGGTTTAAGATATTATATACATGTGGAAAGTTTGTAAAGTTTTAGTTGCACTATCACAAGTTGTCAAAGTCCACCTTAAGACATGACAGAAAAGGGGCATTTATAATATTATAGATATGCCTGTCATTTGGACAACTTTGACAACATTTGAGTTGCATTATCACAAGTTGTCTAAGGAGCAACAAGTGCACAATTTGTTTCTTATTTTTACACAAGGTGTGCTTGATTTCGATTCCATTATAATTTGTTTCAAGCCATGATAACTCATTCAATTTAAATCCTAGAACGTCCACTTTTCGAAGGTTGAGATTGTGAAGTAATTTCGATCGATTCCTGTGACAATTTTTTTTTAATATAGCACACACATAGTATACGGATATTGACTGATTTTGATAACAAGCGTTCTCCAAAATAACTGACTCCACCTTTAAAGTAGGACAACATCAGTGCAGCTACATGGCACAATCTAGATTGGATTAAGACTAGAACTCGAACGGACATGTCACTTGTCTGAGTATACATGGCCTTTCGGAAATCGGATAATTGTCTGTCTCCACTATGTTAGAGTTCTTTTATCCGATTCTCTTGTCCGAAGTAGATCGTATAAAGGTGTTTTACATGCAGTTTAAAGTCCTGTTTGAGGTTTTATTCGTTTAGTTACCCGATTTACGGACCCCTTGCATTGTAACCGCACTGACTGATTATAAAACTTAGATTTAGTGATGAGATCATGCTTTTACCTTCTCTGCCATTCCAGGAAGAGCGGGTCGTGCTCCGTAGCAACCACGGAACACCGTCTCATCTCTTCGTTTAGTTGCCACGCCAACGGTCCCCCAGCACCACCATGACTAGCTCCTCCTCCTTTCAAGAATCAAGATTATTTTATATTATTACATAATTATTATACTATTTTTGTATTTATTATTATATTGTCATATGCAATGAAATTCCTCAACAATAAATAATAAAGAAAAAGTAAAAGTATAAGAGAAAAAGTATGAAAAGCTGAGACTTAATAATAATAATAATAATGAAAAAAAATATAATATATAATATATATAATATATATAATATAAATATAATAAAATAATAATATATAATAATAATAAAATAATAATAATATAATAATAATAATAATAAAATAATAAATAATAATAATAAAAAAATAAATTCTTACTCCTCCTCCTCCCATCCCCATGCCGACCAGCCCGTCGTTAAGCATGAGGTCGTGCCTGAGTGTTAGCGGTTCTCCGCGGCGCAGCGTGTAGCGCTGGTAGGCCGTGATCAACCGCCGCAGCCTGGGCCGTCAGGGAGGGAGCGCTGGGCCACACCGGGCGGGATGCCACCACATGCAGGGACGCCACGCCACAGCCAGGGACAGGGCCAGAGACAGGGCCACAGCCAGAGACAGGGATACTGCTGAAATACTGCCTGAGACAGCCAGAGACAGGGCCAGGGCACAGCAGAGACAGGGCCAGAAATACTGCCAGAGATACTGCCTGATAGACAGCCAGAGACCAGAGGGCCAGGGCCACAGCCAGAGACAGGGCCAGGATACTGCCTGAAATACTGCCAGAAATACTGCCTGATAGACAGCTAGATACAGGGCCAGAGACACTGCCTGATAGACAGCTAGATACAGTGCAAGTTACAGGGTCGGATACACTGCCTGATAGACAGCTAGATACAGGGCAAGTCACACAGCTAGATTGAGGGCCAGAGCAACAAATAGAACCAGATACACTGTTGGATACACCGCTAGAACCTGGGCTAGATAGACAGCCAGAAATACTGCCGGGAACAGGGCTAGATAGACACTAGATTCTTGGCCAGTACACTGCCAGATAAACAGCTAGAAACCGTCCAGATGAAGCTGAGCTGCAAATAGAACCAGATATACTGCCAGATATATCGCTAGAACAGGGCCGGATAGAGGGCTAGAGACTGGGTCAGAAGCGCTGGCTGGTAGTGTGGAGGTGGAGGGGGAGGGGGAGGGGGGTGATTGACAGGTCGTGGGCGTGTCTGTTGTTGCTGTTGTCGTGGTGACCAGGGATCCGTCAGGAGGGCAGAGGTCACCTGACATCTGGGAATCTGTGGGAGGAAAAAATATGTACTTTTAAAATCTAAATTGTTCAAAAGATGTTTTCATTGATGGTGACATTTTTAAAAACCAGTTGGTCCCTAAAAAATAACAACTGCTGATTAATTGCGTATATCATCTTAAATATAAGAATAAAAGCATAGAATACTTTTATTCCACAATAACTAATTTAATTTTAATATAAATTCAAAGTTAAACCCAATCGTGACGTCAGGAGTGCAGAGGTCAACTCTGTTGGGAGGAAATTAGAGTTTCATAAGCCAGTTTTACACAGCCAGTGAAGGAATGAAAAATAATGTGTTTTGTCTTAAACACTTTGGCAAAATCAGTGAATATCTCCTCATGATCTGCTACCTTGATTCTTATGTCGCTTGAAATTATAACCATGTTTGATTCGAAGTACCAGTTAAGTAACTCTTCCAGTGTCAATGGGAGGGAGTTTGACTTGGTGCAGATTTGGAGGCGCCATCCCACACTAACAGTGCCAATTGCAATTCACTGGCAAAATTGAACATCTCCTCATATCAGCTATGTCGACCGCTGGAATAC
>CM047518.1:26184603-26187103 GCA_026122265.1 Ammodytes dubius
TTGCTAACCAGAGTATAATGTAAGTTAATGGGTAAATGCTAATGTTGCTAACCAGAGTATAATGTAAGTTAATGGGTAAATGCTAATGTTGCGAACCAGAGTATAATGTAAGTTAATGGGTAAATGCTAATGTTGCTAACCAGAGTATAATGTAAGTTAATGGGTGAATGCTAATGTTGCTAACCAGAGTATAATGTAAGTTAATGGGTAAATGCTAATGTTGCTAACCAGAGTATAATGTAAGTTAATGGGTGAATGCTAATGTTGCTAACCAGAGTATAATGTAAGTTAATGGGTGAATGCTAATGTTGCTAACCAGAGTATAATGTAAGTTAATGGGTGAATGCTAGCTAGCAGGTCCACACTAACCAGAGTGGTTGAGTAGCGCCTGGTCGTCCTGTCCCTCTTTGCTCGGTGTGATCAGGTCCCAGATGAAGCTCTTGATCTTATCGTCTCCTTTGTAGTGTCTCAGGCAGTACACCAGCAGAGCCCTGGGGAGGGAAAGAAATAGTTGTTTAATTATTACATCAACATCTACTACTCGCATTTTTTTTCAAGGCAAGGCAAGGCAAGGCATTTATACAGGTATATCCTATTGAGACCGAAGACTCTATTACAAGGGAGACCTGTTTTCCTTTCCCACGTTACCATTCACACACACATTCATACACCGATAGCAGACTAACTATCGACATTCACACGAGGCAAGGTGGGTGAAGTGTCTTGCCCAAGGACACAACAACTATGACACAGGTGGCAGGGCGGGGATCGAACCTCCAACCCTTTGATCATCGGCCGACCCGCTCTACCAACTGAGCCACAGTCGCCATTCCAAATTAAAATTCCTTGTGTCTTACCGACAGATCATCTCCATGTCTCTCTCTGTGAGATGCCACTTGAACCGGCCGTGGTTCAGAATGTCTTTCCACCGACCCCAACTGGAAGGGACAGGGAAGAAAGGAGAGGAAAGTTATAATACAGTTAGGGAACGAAGGAACAAATATAGAATAATAAATATATACTGTACATAATATATTTCATCATGTAAAAATACAAATATCTCCTGTGTCCAGGGTTTATGCACATTTTCCATGTCAAATTCCCAAACTTTGGGGGCGCCCTTAGCTCAGTTGGTAGGGCGTCCCCCCCCCCCCCCCCCATGGGCCTTGGCCAGCAGCGGACCCGGGTTCGATTCCAGCCCGCGGTCGTTCTCTGCATGTCACTCCCCTCTCTGCCCCATTTCACGCAAGCACTCGGCCCGTAGGTACCTCCCCAAGGTGAGTGTGAGTGTCTGTGTGTCTGTCTGTCTGTCTGTCTGTCTGTCTGTTTTGTCTGTCTGTCTGTCTGTCTGTCTGTCTGTCTGTCTGTCTGTCTGTTTGTCTGTGTGTCTGTCTGTCTGTCTGTCCGTCCGTCCGTCTGTCTGTCTGTCTGTCTGTCTGTGTGTGTGAAGCCACATACCCGAATATGAGCAGGTTCTTCTCCACCCTGAAGCACTCAGCCCGTAGGTACCTCCTGGCCCTCTCTCCCAGCCGGCGGGGAGCGCAGAGGCCGGTCCTCACTGTCACTGTCCAGCTCAGAGAACTCCATCAGCTCATCGTCCTCAAAAGAGTTGTAGTGACGCGTCTGTTTACGCACACGCGGAGTGTCTATCACCAAAGACTCCTGGAGGGGGGGATGGAGAGACACACACACACACACACACACACAGATAGAGGGAGAGAGAGACAGAGAGACAGAGAGAGGGAGGGAGAGAGAGAGCGAGAGAGTCAAAGAGAATTTAGTTAACCAGGTAAAATTCATTTTTATTACATTCATTTTATTAAAATAAAATAAAAACAATGAATTTAAACAATTTGAACAATCAAAAACACACACACACACACAATGCTTGCAAGCTACTTCATTCATTAACCCAGTCCATCTGTTATGAGGGAGTTTAGTTAAACATAAATCATCCCTTATTACTAATTTCCTATGCCAGGGTTGTACCACACACTCTTTCTGTGCGTTCCGATGGCCACTGTGTCAGATTAGAGGTTTATAAAAAGATGAAATACACATTACTTGTTCTGTTCAAATGGTGTTGATTATTAGACATGAAAAAAATGGTACACACACACACACACACACACACACACACACACACATACACACACACACACACACACACACACACACACACAAACACACACACACACACACACACACACACACTAGCATTCATTGGTGTGCATTCTGCTTTATTCATTAACACAGTCCATCTGTTATGAGGGAGAAGTGAGGTAAAGAAAGGAAACAAAATAGACATGATTCCTTAATTTTCTATTTCAATTTTTTTTATATATTTCTTATGCCACTGTCAGACTACACGCTTTTCTGTCTGTCTGTCTGTGTGTGTGTGTGTACTCCGTGTGTGTGTGTGTGTGTGTGTGTGTGTATGTGTGTGTGTGTGGCTCTGTACTCCCTGTGTGTGTGTGTGTGTGTGTGTGTGTGTGTGTGT
>CM047518.1:26199603-26202103 GCA_026122265.1 Ammodytes dubius
CACACAGGTACATGGTTAGTGTGTGTGTGTGTGTGTGTGAGAGAGAGAGAGAGAGAGAGAGAGAGAGTGTTTGTGTGTGCGTGCGCGTGCGTGCGTGCGCGTGCGTGTGTGTGTGTGCGTGTGTGTGTCCTACCTCTCCTGTCTCTGTATCCGTGGTAACAGCCACCTCCAGCACTCTGTCCACCTCGACGTAGTCCGGGTTGAATAAATCCTCATCGGGCTGAAAACAACAAAGTTTTGATTATTCTTTATTAACTAAGGATTCACTTTAACAAAGCAATTACAGCTGCCATTGTTGCATTAAAGTGCACACTCTCTCCTCCCATATTTTCCCTCTGAACTTAAAGGTGCAGTGTGTAATATGACATCATCAAGAAAGTTCTACAAAGTTCTAGAATGCAACACTCCCTGGGTAACCCCACCCCTTTCGAATAATAACAGAAGCTACAGTGGCCTTCAAGGACAAGAACAATTCTAAATTCTAAACAATGCACCTGATGACATTCCAACTATTACACTTCCAAAATGGCGGCACTAGGCCTTGGTCCAAAATATGCAGAAATATGGACATATATGAGACCCTTTCTAAGGGAAAAAATAATAATTAAAAAAAATTAAAAAATCAGCTATTTTGCACTAAATTAAACAAACTTATGGATATTATAATTACTTTCTACTAAATCCGCTAGGAAATAAAACCCAAAATTCTACACACTGCAGGTTTAACTGAGAACCGTACAATACAGAACCGAACCGTGACTTCAAAACCGAGGTACACACCGAAACCGTGACTTTTGTTTACCGTAACACCCCTGTTGGAAACTGTATCACTAAAATAAACCTTGAATACTGTGCTTAAACAAGTGGAAACTTTGTGGTAATTGTGGACCATGGTCTGAATAATTATTAAGCAGTGTGGCCCATTCACTATACACCTAAAGATTGGTAAAAATGGCTTCGCTAGACTAGAAACAGACAGACAGACAGACAGACAGCTAGAATCAATCAATCAATCAATCACAGTGAAGAATGTAAGTAAAGTAAAGTGGTAGAAACCTTGGTTACCTCCAGAAAGAGGTGTTTCATCTGCGCCTGCTTGGTCCTGAAGCGCTTGATCTTCTGGTGGATCCTGGGATCTTTCTCCAGCTCACACAGAGGAGCCCACTTACAGTGCAGGTAGGAGCTGGGATACAACAACACAATATACACAGTGTGAACATAGCAAGAGAATAAACAACTGGTTAACTAGTAGTGTGTTTAGGCCCACTTACAGTGCAGGTAGGAACTGAGATACAGAAAAACACAGAGCAAGACAATCAACAATCAATCAATCAATCGATCAATATCAATATTCTTTATTTAAGCAGGTAAAACATTCCTTTTTTTTTTTTTAAGATTTTTTTTTGGGAATTTTTATGCTTTATTGATAGTGTAGAGACAGAGTTGAAATGGGGCAGAGAGGGGAGTGACATGCAGAGAACGACCGCGGACTGGAATCTAACCCGGGTCTGCTCCCGGCCCGGGAGGGGGACGCCCTACCAACTGAGCTAAAGAGGTAAAACATTCCTGTCTTTACTAGTAGTGTGTTTACGCCCACTTATAGTGCAGGTACTAACTGGGACACCGTTAAAACAAATAACAAGAGAATCAACAATAAAACACATAGCAAGAAAATTAACAACTGGTTATATTTTATAATTTTAATTTTTTTTATTTCATTTTCTTATGTTTTTTTTTTGTATTTTGTGACGGTGCAGGTGTCTGTTTTTGTGTGATGAATAATTAAAAAATTATTAAAAAATGATTCTTATATTCGAATTATTCGGGCCAGCCCTAATCTCTACACACCGCTGAATCCAACACACAATGCCGAAACAATTACGACGTCTCACTCACTGTTATTTATAAACCGACAAATACAGAACCCCCCCCCCCACCCCCTCCATTCATTGGTCGATGCTGTTACTATGGCTACGGTTTGACAGGCATGGTTGAATCCATAAACTCAGATCTATAAATGGATAAATACAAATGCCATGTACTGCTGCAGTGTGCGGTGTATTTTGGTCCGTGCTCCATTCAGTTCCTGTCTAAACTACCAATGCAACTAGATACTGGATGGGAAATGGGCGTAGAAATTAACCTATAGATATCATCATGACTCCTGGAACAACTTACAGCAACAAATTAAACTAAATAACTTCATATCCTTTAACCAATTTAAACAAACTATCTTAAATCTGCCAAACTCTACCTGTAACTGTTTTAATTAGGCTATATTGTACTTTCACCCATTTCATTTTAATTGCTGCCACTCTTCATCACTGTGTAAATGTTTCAATTGTTTTTTTTCTCCTCACCTGTTGCTGTGTATTTGATGTATTTGCATTGAATATTGTTTATGTATTGTTGTTTTTCCTTTGAATTTGTTTGAATGAAACTTTGCCAGTTGATTACTGACATTAAAGCGATTTGATTTGGTATTATAGTTTATTTTTTC
>CM047518.1:26217103-26219603 GCA_026122265.1 Ammodytes dubius
CAGTTAGAACAAATCAAAATGTGGCTGTGAACCACTCATCATAAACCGCTCCAAATCCCATAGTAGTAGTTTTTTTTTTAAATGTAATTATTTTAACTATGATTTTCAGTGCGGATACAAACTCCAAGGCACAAAGAGATGCTTTTATCCTTGGCTGTATCACACAAACGTAACTATACACAATATACAGAACACGTAATCAAACTAATTTAAATAAAATAATTAAAAATTGATTAGCTGTTTGAGTTTAAAACACTTTGATGTACTTTCAACTCATTGAAGACTTGAAGATATTTTGGCCAGAAAGAACATTTTAGAAGATTTTCTTTTAGATAATGTCTCCAAATAGATCAGTTTATATCAGTAGGTCTGTATGTGATGGTCTGCAGCTGCAAGCCATTCCTCTGAAATACTTTACTTTTGATGACAGCCACTTTAAATAGATTTTAATCAGGAGTGTGTGTGTGTGTGGTTGTGTGTGTGTGTGTGTGTGTGTGTGTGTGTGTGTGTGAGTGAGTGAGTGTGTGTGTGTATGTAGTGAGTGAGTGAGTGAGTGAGTGATGTGTGTGTGTGTGTGTGTGTGTGTGTGTGTGTGTGTGTGAGTGTGTGTGTGTGTGTGTGTGTGTGTGTGTGTGTGTGTGTGTGTGTGTGTGTGTGTAAATGAAGTTATTTAAAGTGTCAGTGTTCATTAATTAACATTCTTTAGAAAAAAAATATTAAATGGCCCCGAGTTAGTTTAAGAGTTAGACACACACACACACTCACACTCACTCACTCACTCACTCACTCACTCACTCACTCACTCACTCACTCACTCAATCGTTTAAATGAATGCAACAGAGTTAACTTGGCTACTTGGTGTGTGTAGCTAAACCAGTAATGCTTTGGTTCAGATGGACAGTCAGGCTGGGTCCATAGTTTAGCCCAGTTTCAGTTTCAGGGCTCATCTGACCTGATTTCCTCTTTACAGGGTGATGATGCATTCATGTGCTCTCTGGATAGTCCGAGATTCTAGATCAGGAAGTTGGTCTAAGAAACCCTGCGTTCCGAATCGCATATACTCTTACTACTACCCTGGTAATTTTTTTTTTTTTTTTTTTTTTTAATATATTTTTTGGGCATTTTTATGCTTTATTTGATAGTGCAGAGTGACAGAGGTGAAACGGGGCAGAGAGGGGAGTGACATGCAGAGAACGACCGCGGGTGGGAATCGAACCGGGTCTGCTGCTGGGCCCAGCCCGGGAGGGGGACGCCTTACCAACTGAGCTAAAGGCGCACCCATACCCTGGTATTTCTAACCATCTAAATCTGGCCGCAAGAATCGGGACATCCTAAATCTTTTTTCTACCAAACTAAAATAGTAGATAGAATTGGGATTGGAACGCAGTGTCACAACTTCAGCCAGTATTTAGTTTGTTTTCACATGTCTGTTTTCCTGGTTTCCTTTCTAACTCATGTCACTTCAGACCCGGCCACTCCCTCCTGCTCTGCACTCCCTGTTAATTACATTCACCTGGTCTGCCCCACACTCACCTGCTCCCCATCAGTTAATCAGCCCCAGTATATATTTCAGTTCAGTTCCATCAGTCAGTGCCAGATTGTGCTTAGTGCCTCCCCCCAGCGGTCTGAGTTTATTCCATATCATTCTGATCCTGCCTGCCTGTTCCTGTTTTTGACCTTGGACTTTCCCTTTTTGCCTGCCCCAACTGGACTTGTTTGCCACGCTGTGTTACTACCTGGTTTGTCATCCACTTTTCATTAAATCTGTTTTTGAATCTGAACTGTTTCCTGAGTCGTGCAATTGGGTTCTTGTCTGTCTTTCCTGGAAACCTGACAGGCAGGGAAAGTATCTCACTACTAACAAACATTAAGGTTGCGTTCCGAATCGCATACTCTTTCTTTTTTCTATTCTACATACTACATCCGACGATAAAAGAATCTAGTTAGGATGCAGTAGGCATACTATTGGGACATACTTTTCTCTCTTATTTCATCATAACATTGCGCCTTGATTTTGCCTCTTGCTTTTATATCCGTCGCATCCGCGTTTGTTTTCATATGGAGGCTTCGTCGATGTTACATCACTTCACGTGCGCACTGGATTGTGGGTCAGACTCGCCCAAATAGGATGCACTTTTCAACACTAACAATCTTGGCCGCATGAAGTAGGACATCCGGGTACTTCTAACCATCCTAAATCTGGCCACAAGAATCGGGACATCCTAAATCTTTGTTCTACATACTATATAGTAGAAAGTATGAGATTCGGAACGCAACCTTACTTTTGCCCGCCATGTTTATGTCAACTCAGCAAGTCAGTCACCAAAATCTTTCCCAAGTTTCCCAGTCGTTGTTCCTACTTAAAAGGGCATTTAAATGCATATTCCTACTCTGAAACTAATGTTTCCTATGTGACCTACACCCCTTGAATGCAGCATTCATCAGGGGCCAACCAGACATTATACGTCACCAACTAAAACAAAAATCTTTTTCCTAGAAT
>CM047518.1:26224603-26242103 GCA_026122265.1 Ammodytes dubius
GTATTTCCCCAAATATTTTAGCCATATTTGCATCTATTAAAGCTGGGTGTGTATGATTCTGATTGGTCAAGGTTAACATGAGCTGTACACTTTGTACCAATCAGGCAGGCTCCGATTCTCTGTCTTAATTGCTGTTGGCACTGTCCATTCCACTTTGGCACGACTTTTTTGGTGTAAGCGTGTCAGGGAGGGGACCATAGGGGAGGGACCAAAGAGAACAAGTGGAGCGGTTGAGGTATTTGGATTCGAATCTCTATCCCAACTGCTATTTTCTCCCCAAATCCTCCACCCCAGCTTTAAGTATTTAATTACATTTTTTGCATTAAACTAAAATACAAGAAAAAAACTGTATTGAAGAA
The DNA here is from genome assembly GCA_026122265.1 of Ammodytes dubius. Classification (NCBI taxonomy): domain Eukaryota; kingdom Metazoa; phylum Chordata; class Actinopteri; order Uranoscopiformes; family Ammodytidae; genus Ammodytes; species Ammodytes dubius. Next base: position 26,224,963 of record CM047518.1, read on the forward strand.
TTTAGTCTCTAGTGTAGAAAAGGAATTCTTGCTCAGAGGAGAACCACATTCCAGATAGTCCCAATGAAAACAAACGGTAGGGGAGTGGTGAGTGTGTGTGTGTGTGTGTGTGTTGTGTGTGTGTGTGTGTGTGTGTGTGTGTGTGTGTGTGGTGTGTGTGTGTGTGTGTGTGTGTGTGTGTGGTGTGTGTGTGTGAAACGGAAAGAAGATCAAAGCCCAGTGTTTGTGGGCTTTGAGACGGCAAAGATTTTCAGTCTTTTCTCAGTTTTGCCTTGAAGAGCAGAAAAACCCGTTTCACACACACACACCACACACACACACACACACACACACACACACACACACACACACACACACACATTCTACACACACACACACACAGCACACACACACACACACACACACACACAACAACACTACACATTACACAGTTTTGTCATGTGACACGGTTCTGTCAGCTAGCACCAGAACAAAATCCCAACGTGGTGTGTGTGTGCGTGCGTGCGTGCGTTTGTGTGTGTGTGTTGTGTGCGTGAGTGCGTGCTGTGCGTGGGTGTGTGTGTGTGTGTGTGTGTGTGTGCTCCTGTGTGCGTGATGTGTGTGTTTGTGTGTGTGTGTGTGTGTGCGAGCGATGTGTGTGTGTGTGTGTGTGTGTGTGTGTGTGTGTGTGTGTGTGTGTGTGTGTGTGTGTGTGTGTGGTGTGTGTGTGTGTGTGTGCTCGTGCTGTGCGTGTGTGTGTGTGTGTGTGTGTGTGTGTGTGCTCGTGCGTGCGTGTGTGTGTGTGTGTGTGTGTGTGTGTGTGTGTGGTGTGTGTGTGCACCACTAACCTGCTGCTTGTCCTTCTTATGTATTTTCATCTTCCAGTCCGTCACTGCATCTGTAAACACAGGAAGGGAGAATCACACGTTACTGAATGTTACTGGTTCACTGTCAACAGCAAGTCAATGCACTGTGTCAATGAAAGCTACAAAATAAATGGCACACCTCCCATTTCGAGAGAAGGGTTCTAAACAACACACACACACACACACACACACAGACACAGGCATGTGAACGCACACACACACACACACACACACATTCTGGAGAAAACTTTTAGTCAAAATCAGTGAATATCTCCTCACAAGCCGCTACTACTGTACGCACTGTTTTTTTTTTTTTTTTTAACCTTTATTTCTACAGGTAAATCCCATTGAGACTGAAGACTCTTTTGCAAGGGAGACCTGTTTTCCTTTCCCACGTTACCATTCACACACACATTCACACACCGATAGCAGCAAGCTAACTATCAACATTCACACGAGGCAAGGTGGGTGAAGTGTCCTGCCCAAGGACACAACAACCATGACACAGGTAGCAGGGCGGGGATCCTCCAACCCTTTGATCATCGGCCGACCCGCTCTACCAACTGAGCCACAGTCGCCCGCTGTGCATGCCCTGACAAAATTAATCTGGTGTTAATACACAGCCTAGGCTCTGTAAACAGGTATGTAAACAAAGGGGCCCCACCGTAGCTAGCAACATGCCTGTTTACAGAGCCTAGGCTGTGTATTAAACATAGAATTTTTTTTTCCAGGGGGAAGACAGAGTACAAACAAGTAGCGGATCGTGAGGAGATATTCACGGATTTTGACAACAAGTGATTTTGAAAACAAGCGTTCTCCAGAATCACTGACTTGTGACGTTGATACCCACATTATGCGCTCACACACACACACACACACAACAGACACACACACACACAGACACACACAAACACACACACACACACACACAGACACACACACACACAGACACACACACACACACACACACACACAAACTCCTCTGAAACACCTGGATACACACGGTCGCACACAAACATCTCCACTGCAGGAATGCAAGCTTCCCCCGTGAGAACAAAACAGAAAAGATATTATAATATGTCACAAACAAGCTTCCAGCAGGACTTAAAGGTGCAGTCAGTGATTCTGGAAAAGGCTTGTTGTCAAAATCAGTGTATCTATCTATAACCCTACATTTTAACCATGTGTGATGTCACATATGGGAAAATGTCGGGTTAGACAGTGAGACCATAAAACACTCTTTCTGCCTTTTCTCAGGCTAGGATGAACCGATTTCTAAAATGTTTGCACATTTATACTATATAGGATCTCAGGGTTCAAGAAAGTTCTAGAAAGTTCTAGAATGCAACGCTCCCTGGGTAACTTGTAATTCTCCGCTCAGGAGGATAATTCAGATTATTGGCAGAGGTGATTTTACACCAATGAGGACATATTTATGAATGAGGATATTTATTTTAGCTAATAAATTACTTAAAATGTTACACAGTGTCCCTTTAAACACACACTAATAAAGAAAGGAGTCTCTAGTTACCCTCCTCGGGGTTTAAGTAAATGCGATTCTAACCCCAACTGGGTTTATTTACATATAAACAAACCCTTCTCTACAGCACTTAACAACAATAGTCACTAGCAGCCACTGTATGAGCCAAAAACAACCTCAGTGTGTGTGTATGTGTGTGTGTGTGTGTGAGTGAGTGAGTGAGTGAGTGAGTGAGTGAGTGAGTGAGTGAGTGAGTGAGTGAGTGAGTGAGTGAGTGAGTGAGTGAGTGAGTGAGTGAGTGAGTGAGTGAGTGAGTGAGTGAGTGAGTGAGTGAGTGTGTGAGTGAGTGAGTGAGTGAGTGAGTGAGTGAGTGAGTGAGTGAGTGAGTGAGTGAGTGAGTGAGTGGCGAATACAGCTAGACGTATTGTTTGTATTTCACCATACACTTAAAAGGTGCGTTCAGTCATACTTGAGAAATTCTCCAGAATCAGCATCTCTTGTGTGTGTGTGTGTGTGTGTGTGTGTGTGTGTGTGTGTGTGTGTGTGTGTGTGTGTGTGTGTGTGTGTGTGTGTGTGTGTGTGTGTGTGTGTGTGTGTGTGTGTGTGTGTGTGTTTTGCGTGTGTGTGTGTCATGTTGGAGGATGCATCATGTGGAGGCCACGGTTTGAAAATGAACAAACAAACACACACACAGACACAGACACACACACACACACACACACACACACACACACACACACACACACACACACACAGACACACACACACACACACACACACACACACACACAGTGTCAGAATACACAATAAGAATCTTATTTTTATGTTGTACAACTGTATTTAATATCGAACTTGTATTTTGTATTGTGTTTTATGTGTAACTGTGTTCTGCTGTCCATCTTGGCCAAGTCTCTCTTGAAAAAGATATTTTAATCTCAATGAGACTAACCTGGTTAAATAATGGATGGATGGATGGATGGATGGATGGATGGATGGATGGATGGATGGATGGATGGATGGATGGATGGATGGATGGATGGATGGATGGATGGATAGGTAGGTAGGTAGGTAGATAGATAGACAGACAGACAGACAGACAGACAGACAGACAGACAGACAGACAGACAGACAGACAGACAGACAGACAGACAGACAGACAGACAGACAGACAGACACACTGCAAAAACTGAAAATATAGACTAGTGTAATTTACTTGACTTCAGTGTATTTATCTTATCACACCATTTTTTAGACTTATTTACTCATTGAGTCTGAAGATACTTAAGATAATATTACTTGTTTCAAGAAAATTAACTTTGCGCCAACTAACTTAGATTATAAAAGTAATTCTAAGCAAATTTATCTTAAATTGTTGAGGAGGTAGCCTGTAGGCATGTTAACAACTCAGCTTAAGGTTAAGTTTTACTTGTTTCAAGACTCACATCAACTTGTTTTAAGAATGGAGCCCAACTCATTAAGATAATGTAAGAGTTGATTTGATGCATTAATTTACTCTGGGACAATGCAGTGTTCTATGGAAAACCTTTACCTCAGTATGATTGGATAAGAATAGACATTAGCCAGTTAAGTTAGCAGTGTTGTGTGTTACCACCTTAACTATAAAGCACTGGGGGAAACACTGTCTAGTCTGCTAATGATACTAAAGTTGAATCTAATCTAATCAATGGGAGCATCCTGGACCATTAACAATAACAAAACATGATCTTTTTCAAAGCGCTGAGAGGAGTACCTCAACTACCTTCATTCATGGTTATGGTTAGGTATTTGGCAGACACTTTTGAAAAAAAATAGGATTTTTCATAATTTTAAAAAATTTCAGGAATACTGGCCACTGCGACAACAAATCTAAAGAAAAATGTCAAATGTGTTTGAATATGGATGGGGGGGACTGTTGTCTGCATGTCCATGACAAAATAAGATTGTGTGTGTGTGTGTGGGGGGGTGTGTGTGTTTGCATGTGTCATACGATATTAGGGCTGCAAATCTGTACCCCTTGTAATTTCTCTCCTCTCATACACACACACAAGCACACTTTCACACACACACACATGCACTTACACATGCACACCACACACACACACAGACACATACACACACACTCACACACAAAAAAAAAAAAAAAGCTGTTATTTTGTAGTTTTAGTGAGTGGTTTTCATCATAAAAATTCATATTTTGATGATAAAAGAGGTGATAAAATGGGTAAATTTTACTATTCTCTTTCATTTTACCCAATTGCATTGTGTTTTCTGCAGTAATATGGGAAATCAGAGGCAAAAAAAATGTTTCACTTTAATTTAAAGGCGGGTTGCCAAAAGGTTTTCTTATAATGCAAGTCAATGGTAGAAATCTAACTTTTTTTATTCAATTTGACATTATTCAAAAAGTAATAATGCCCCAAATATAATTTTCTCACCTATCATTCAGATGGGTGAGCCGGTGATACTAATAATAATCAAAGTTAAAAAAAATATTTGAATATTGAATTTTAGTGTATTTTTCAAAAAAGCGGGTTGGTGGTATATGATCGAAACTGGCATCTAAAGGGTTAATTTTAATTGTGATTAATTAAATCACAACATGAATTGAATAACAACCCCTTCATGAAACAAATGGAAAAAAAAATTGTGAAAAAATATTGATCTTTCATCATTTTAATGCAGTTTAAAGGTCAAAATACACAAAATGTACGAAGCGGTCCCAGTGTAACTTTTTTATTCAATCTGACATTAAACAAAAAGTAATAATGCCCCAAATATAATTTTCTCACCTATCATTCAGATGGGTGAGCCGGTGATACTAATAATAATCAAAGTTAAAAAAAATATTTGAATATTGAATTTTAGTGTATTTTTCAAAAAAGCGGTTGGTGGTATATGATCGAAACTGGCATCTAAAGGGTTAATTTTTAATTGTGATTAATTAAATCACAACATGAATTGAATAACAACCCCTTCATGAAAAAAATGGAAAAAAAAATTGTGAAAAAATATTGATCTTTCATCATTTTAATGCAGTTTAAAGGTCAAAATACACAAAATGTACGAAGCGGTCCCAGTGTAACTTTTTTATTCAATCTGACATTAAACAAAATTAATAATGCACCAAATATAATTTTCTCACCTATCATTCAGATGGGTGAGCCGGTGATACTAATAATAATCAAAGTTAAAAAAAAGATTTGAATATTGAATTTATGTGTATTTTTCAAAAAAGCGGTTAGTGGTATATGATCAAAAATGGCATCTAAAGGGTTAATTTTCATTTGTGATTTATTAAATCACAACATGAATTGAATAACAACCCCTTCATGAAAAAAATGGGGAAAAAAATTGATCTTTCATCATTTTAATGCAGTTTAAAAGGTCAAAATACACAAAATGTACGAAGCTGGTCCCAGTGTAACTTTTTTTTAACGGGGCATAAGGGTTAAGAGTGCCGTCAAAGTCAATGCAATAAATGCAAAACAAATGACACAGCGCCAGCCAGCCATGCTTACTCCAGCAGTAGTCAAACCGGGTGTGGCTGTGGCAAAGATGGCAGGTGCTAGTTCACGTTTTTTTTCGCGCGCGACAATTCCATTATCAAACCCACATAGGGGTGGCTTTTATAATGCAAATGACTTGCACGTAAGGTGTCTTTACTAAATAGGGATATAATTTGCTCAAAAACATTATTGTTTATGACTGAGGAAACACCTACTCTAGCCCTGAAATAATTTGTAGGTTTTGTTTAATAATTGCATATTGTATTCCTATGGCTCTGCCCCTCCCTATCCAGACCTACTTGGACTTGCCCTCTTACGACGTCAACGTTCGACTGCCTCGACTCCCGTCTTTTGAAGATAGAGAAGAAGAGAGTACACCTAAAATAAGAAGGTTTGTATTATTGTCTGAACGTTTTACAAATAATGAATGTAGTTATTAGTAACATATTATTCTCTACGGTCTTAAGGGGTAGTTAAAGGTTTAAAACCAACGGCCGTTTGCAAGGTTTTAGTAGCCCAAGTCTTCTTTAAAAAAACATAGCTAGCAGCTAAGCATCTCAATCGTTAGCTAATGCTAACAACTTCGCGCCGTCTTTTGGGAAATAGCAGCCCTATAAATGACACACGGTACTGGCAGAGGAAAGCTATTTGTATACAATGATTTATTCAGGTTGTGTATGTCCAGTTTAAAGACATGAACACATTTAGTTTCGATATCCCTCCCTGGGGGCCAGTACAGTTAAGCACACATTTGAAGGATTTTAGCTTGAGGAATGTCACATGTCCTCCACTCACAAAGAAAGTAGCTGAGCTAACATTACTACAGACTAGGGGTGTGAACGTTTACAAAAATTTCTAACCGCGTACACGACGGAATTTTTTTCGTGTACACGGTTAACCGTGACGTCATTGTCCTCGTGCGCCCACCGTCTTGTAGCCGCGCGGGCACACACCATAGATAGTATAATAAATGGATAGAGCAGCATGGCCGACCTCAGTTCACCGAGGAGTATCCCTTCTCTCTTGGCGTGTGCGCGCCGCCATTTTGCCTAAGTTTGACTCCGCCTCACTTCCTCGTACCAAAAAAGGGCATGTAGTGACGTTGGGGGGAGGGAGATACTCCCATGTAGCTGAACTACCGTGACGTACACCGAGTTAGCAACATTAGCACGAGCCAGGAGCTAAGCTAACAGCACTCGCTCTACTAGTTAGCCTACCGGTAGACGAGCTCAGCCTCAGTCACGTAATTCCCTGCCTACAGTTTGGTCCAACAACTCCAACAGAGCTGAACATATTCTCAATATCACCTCCGAGCACATTAAAAAGCTCATAGCTGAAACAAATGTCTTCTAGTGTTGACTAAGGGCTGAACAAGCTGATCTCAATGTATTTGTAATAATATTGATTTTATTTGTCTTCAGACTGAAAATGTTATTAACAGTAGGCCTAATACATGACAAGGGAGGACACATTCAATCTATAAATAGATGAGAACACTAATTTAATAGCCTATGATTTTGAATATACATATATTATATAAAATATTTAGAGCAGGTTTTTATGTTAAGGTGCAACAGTTGAATTAAATGATTAAATACACTTTCTATCGCTTCTATACAGCCACTGTTGAAAGCATCCTCACCTCATCCATCAGTCTGATTTGGCAGCCTTGACTCACTCTCCCGGAAGAAATTACAGTGCATCAACAGAGCATCCAAAATTATTGGCACCCCCCTCCCTTGAATTACTATCCCGCAAACTGACACTACACAGAGCCCAAGATCATCTCTGATCCCACTCACCCTGCACACTATGCCTTCCAGCTACTTCTGTGAGGTGTTACAGGACAATTGCCTCCAAAACAACCCGGTTTCAAAAACAGTTCTATTCCCACTGCAATTAACATTCTAAAATCTGAACGCTGAGAATTAATCACGGCCCTTTTGTATTATGTAATGTGCCTGTCTGTATCTATGTCTAATGTTCTATGTTAAGTTGGAACCTGTACCAAGGAGCTGTACTGAAAACAAATTCCACTGGCTGTGTGGTCATTAAAAGTATCATCATCATCATATCAGAGAATTGACTCTTTTACAAGTCACCAATTAAAATATGACTTGAGTAAAAGTAGAACATTATGTTATATTAAAAGTACTTATGAAAATGATTTTGCTTGTATAAGGAAGACTCAAAGATGACCCAGGTAAAGATTAAACAGTGAATAAGGAAATATTCACATCCTTTACTGAAGTAAAAGTACAAAAACCAAACTGTTAAATTACTCTGTTACAAGTAAAAGTTTTGCATTGAAATTTTAACAGGAGAAGCTATATGAAACATTCTTGGCATATTTTCATTAAAAATTACACTAAAATAGTCAAAAGATAATACATTTGGGTCTGTTAAGTTATCAATTAATAATATTATGTTTTTTTTATATAATCAGGGCTATGTAATGTTGTAAAACACTTTACTTAAGTTAGGAACAACTCCCACAAAAAAAAACTTTAAAGATTTTCTACAGAGCAGGAATACTTCTACAAGGACGGAGAGTGCAGAACAAGATATATCACAAAATATCACAATCAATGACAATTATCACAAGCAGATAAGATGAGGATAGTCAGAATGTAGGTTGACTTCAGCAGCTTGCTGCCAGATGAAGGGCCACACCGTTGCTCTTTCACCGTGGAGATCAGGGAGAACAGAGGCACACATTCATCCCTCCATGTTAACCTGGAAGAGGACAGAGAGACAACCACTGAGTCAAACAATACAGAAAGAGTCAGATAAAAGTAATGCACTAGGCAATCAATAATTTTTCCAAAAATAACGTTTGGAATAAAGGAAGAAACAGCAAAAATTGTATATTTATTTTTGAGTTAATGCAGATGTAAATATGCATATATATTTACATCTGCATTAACTCACACAGTATGATAACCGTCATAATATCCACGAATAACACAGCTGCGGAAACACAGCCACAATTGTATATTTAATTTGAGTTTATACGACTGTTATAAAGAAAAATAACCATCGTTTTATCCGCGGAACGGAGCCGGTTTTACGAATGCACATAGCCCCTTCATCTATAAACATTATTGAGCGCAAACTTGTGAGCATATATTCTGTCACAAAAGTGTTCCTACGCCATAGGTTTAACACATAGATAGTAAAAGGTTTAACTGGACCGATCAGCCCAACTTTTGTTTCTGAACCGATACCATTACGTGCCCAGGTCTGACCATAGACTGTCGTTAGCAGCATGGAACCTTCAACAAACCTCGGGCAGAGACACACCGGCTCCACAAGCATGCAGCCAACATGATTTATGATATGATTTAAACCAATATTCCACACGTATTCAACACAGTACCATGCCCATAAACTGTAAAACAGCGACCCTCACGGTCCAAACACCGCCCGAACCCTCCCGGTGCTCAAGTCATGGTAGTGGCTACTGGCTATTTATTTAGCTGGCATAACAGAGCTAACACTGTCACTGTGACACTCGCGAAACTAACATCTTTTAATTTGTTCTATAGGCTACAGTGTACGGTTGTAACATAACAATAATAATTGTAAATACAGTGTTACTCACCGAAAAAACTGGCAACCACAGTCCTTAATCCATCGTTGGTACAGTTTACCAAAGAACAAGACGGCTTGGCCCCAAGCAGCACACGAATGGAGGAATGAACGCACTGCTGTCTACTGAGTTAGCATGCTAACCCTTACAACTAGCCTTCGAGGTTGAGTGAGGGACAGAGGCTAGCTGTCAATCAAGAGGCCGCGCCCCTAAAATTCATATATTTTAACCTCCAATAGAATAAAAACTAGCCTGCTAGAAAGAAATTCACCCCCCTCAGAGTTGTCATGGAGATATGAACTAAACATACAGACTAGAATGGTTTTTCAATCCAGGCCTGAAATAGGTTTAATAATGCTGTGAAAACGGCATGTTTAACACTGGAGTCAATGAGAGATGGCTCTCTTCTGCATACAGCTCCCAGTGGCACTTCCGGGTTACTACAGTTGTGGTCACTTCCTTATTGGATGCTGGTAAAAATCGCTGAGGTTGGGGCTTGGCACACACACATACGCGTTCGCCTTACATGTGTTGGCCGTCATTATCGCCCTTCATTCATTTCCTGATAAATATAGCCTATCGCTTTCTACATGTCCACATTTATGAGAGTGAACAGGTGTTATACAGTTCGGGCTACTTACGCGCGTAATTCACTTCAACCGGGTAACTTTAGTCTTTAGGTTATCTTTCATCACTCGTCCGTTGCTGTTACTCGAGCACGGCGCCCCCCGTGTGTGTGTGTGTGTTTGCGATTATACACACAGTCACACACACACGCCGAGGGACAGACAGATTGGGCCGACTAGCTTGTATCATCCCCAAGTAGTTTATTAGTGAGGTAAAATCAATAAATGCGTGTCTCCAGAACATATTTAAAAACTTTGAGAAAAAAAAAGAACATTTAACATTTTTAAGATTTTTTTTAAACGGTTTTCGTTTATTGATTTTCCCTAAACGGTTATGATTTACTAAACGGTTAAACGTGTACACGTGTACACCCCTACTACAGACAACAGGGGGCCTGCACTGATTTAACCTACCAGTATTACATGTTACACCTATTTTTCTTGGATCAGCATGAATATAAATATTACTACTGCCATACATGCATGTTCTGCTTTAACTAAACATTGGATTTATTATTTATGAATTAGATTGATTTATTGGAATTATGCTAATAAAGTAAGAGTAATATTGAAGCTATTTTGGTGATACCAGACAGGGTAATTAATTGTTTCAATTTCAACAGAATCATGAATGCCTTAGAAAAATTGGACCAAGTGGCGAACGACATTCTAGCAGGTAAGAATGATGACCTGATACTAGTTTACAAATTATATTGGGTGTGGTAGTCACATGATTTTAGGTATAACTATAGGTGGCTCATAGCTTGGGTAGGGATTCCATTTCGTCCTGCAGGCTGACCCCAATCACAAACAGGCTTTTCTCCTGTTGATCACTCCTGTTCAAAGTTGTCCATTACTAGAGCTTGGTTTGGGATATGCCAGGCTAGGGGATGACCACACACATTCCTAACCAACTCTCAACCTTCAAGGAGAACTCCGGCCATTTTTAATCCATAGCCCTGTTGCATAAGGTCACTGAATACTATACATAACCCATGGCAACTAACACTAATCCATGGGGGCAATCAAACTGAAAGTGAAATTTAAGGGAGGTTGCCCTCATAGATTAGATGCCAGTCCGATATTCAGTCAATGTTGTGCCAAACTTTCTTGTTCTTTTTCCTACTAGCATAACTCGGTAACTTTAATCAACAGAGCTATGGGTTGAAAATGGCCGGAGTTCTCATTCAAAGGAGATAGAGTGGTGGTCTCGCAATAGCCACAGCAAGGTACCTCAATGAATTACCCTGGATGTTCAGTGGTAGATGTGGGTCTGGAATATCCAGGCTATAAATCAATTGGACAAGGTTTTGACAATTGAAAGCACACTGTTCTTACCGTAGCCATACCGACAGCACGCTATTTGCACATCGAACACAAATGAATTGTACATTTAGTTATATAGTGCTGCTGTCTCTATTATGGCATTGCATGTCTTAATAGTCTAATAGATGTGATCCTCTGAGCGTGCTGGAATACGAGTTTTAGGAAAAGGAACAAAACGGCGCTGGAACTACATAATCTCTTGGATCACCTTAATCAGTTGTCATTATTCTTTAACCACTTCTCCTTTGTCTTTATTTGTGACACAGCGGCACAAGTTGATGCAGATGCTCTGCACACACTTTCAAGGGAAGATCTGCGGGACCTTTTTCCAGGGCCTGAACATTTTCTCAGGAGAAAATCCATTTGGAAGGTTGTGCATCCTGCGGTATGACCAACTTTTTGTATTTTGTTTATTTGTTTCTGGTTTTCTTAAAACAGCATCTCAGCATTGTGTTTCAGACTTGATATCAGAGGTAAATGTGTCCTTTTTTCATGTATTCACAGGAGCAGGCCTCACCCAGCTCCTGTGCAGCAGACACCCAACAACCCAACACCCCAAAACCCCAACACCCAACAAGCGACGATACCAACATCAAAGAGGAAAGTCCAGCCAAAACAATACAATTGCCGGGCTTCCAGTATGTCATTTACATAGATAGCGAGTTAGAGCACGTTAGGAAACACTATTTTGAAATGAAAAGAATGGGGCGAGGAGGAGAGTGTGAGCTCTCTAAAGAGCTGACCTGTAGGCTGGTTAGAAATACAGTGACAAACATGGTCTCTGTAGTGAGGGCCTCTGCCACCGAAGAATACACAAAATACCCTTCCAAAGAAGACCTGCAATCAATGGCAAGGAGACTTGTTTCATATTACCCAATGTTGTCCAATAAGCTTGATCTACAACGACCATGGGTAAGCATTTCGACATGAATGTAATAATTTCATTACATTATTAGGGGTGGAACGGTACAATGACTTGATGATGTGTATCTCTTGTCATGATTATTTTTAATATGAATTGACTAAATGGATACACAATCAGCCACTTAATTTGTCTGAGAGGAATTAGTTTCTAGTCTGGATAGAGGGAATCGTGATCTAGAGAGTAAGTCACAAAGTATGATATACATATCAACACATTTGTATTGAACATCTACTAAATGCTTCCGTATGAACATCTGTACCCTTGCACCCCTAACCAACACAATTACATGGCTAGTGTGTCTTGTAAGTCCATGTGTTGCCATAAATCTTTTTAATGTTTGCTCATGGTCTTTGTGTTTCATGTTTCAGTTTGAATTCTTTAAGCGACTGAACAAGAGGGTGCAAAACATCAGGACTCCACGCAAATCCCAGGGGGCTACACCAGCAAGGGGGAAAAAGAGACGCCTTGAGTTTGGAGCCACAGAGGGAGAAGATGAGGAAGATTGTGACTCCTGCGCATCCACTATCATTCTCTCCCCAAGTTGCAGTAGCACCATCAGCAGCCAAGACAGTGAAGGGGATCACCAAGTCATAACCAGCACTCCAGTGAAACAGGCTGATGTTCTTGGTAATTGTATTAGGTTTTTGTAGGAGTCCCATTAATTGAAATTGCACAACACACAAGATTAATCAGCACCATACATAGTTGCATTTCTTCCAGAAGGGCACAGACATAATCTCCAGCTATTATTAAGATATTTAACTGTTGGGCTGAATAGAAACAAGACTAGGCAAAAAATGACAAGGCCAACTGCCAGAAAATTCTCATGTCTACTATTAATTGTCAGGGGGCTGAGAATTTTGACCTAGTCATTTTTTCCATGACTAGGTTCCAGTAGAAGCAATAGGAGCATGAATAACATTAGCAAGCAACAAATACTTCTGACCTCAACTGTGTTGTAATATTTTCTCTCTTTAACCTTTTAGTTGAAAGCAGAAAGGACAGCCGGATGGCCCAGGCTAGACACTACACAACTCTGCAGCAGCTATATCGCAAGACCAAACAGAACAGAGACGATGTGGCACAACTTCTCGACCTGGAGTGCGAGGGGAGGAGGGCCTTCATCGATTCGGATACAATAAGGGAACAAGACAGACCGGCAAAACTATTGGAGGCATATCCATGCTTCAGAGATATTGACCATGTAAGTATGATCACAATTCACACTTCGGTTCAGTTCAACAGTGAACGTGTTCTTTGGAACATTCAAAGCATACTGCTTTAGCACATTAAATAGCTGTTTTAGACCCCATTTACACGTAGGTTTGACGTTTCATTTACACGAAAACAGAGGTTTTGTCCCTGAAAACAAAAAATCTGGTTTTATTTCAGCATCTAGAATACTTTGCTACGTATAAATGTGGTCTTAAAGTGATGCTTGAACTAAACTATCATTTGTTGGTTATTTCCATAAAATGTTTCTGTGTGTGTCTTCCCCACCAAAGGTTCTTGATGAACTTAGACGAATACTAGACAACAACAACTCCAACTACGTGGAAGAGCTGAGGGAGCGGTGGCTCGAATTCAAATCTAGAGTAAGCTTCTACGGGGTTCACAAGAAGGCAATGAAACCTCCAATGTCACTTTCAGCTGGTAAGGACAGCCAACATAATACCAAAATAATATGTATCTTTATGTTTGTCTGTATACTGAGAAACAAATCTTTAATTCTCTCTCCTCTTTTTTAGAGGAGCAAGCGATAAACCTCTTGACTGTACTGCCAGCTCTGTTCCCGTCCAATGTTGCTGTGCCCAAGAAGATGACATCTGCCTCTGAAGCTCTCATCCATGTTCTTCTGGTAAGTCATAAACTTTTATATAAATACAAAAACTACCTGCTAAACTTTCTCCAATATGGTTGCTCCCGCTGCTAGTCCACTATTTGGTCCATAGTAAATCATTGTTGTGTGTGGGATGGGATTGCTGTCCCACTGATGTTGTGTTTTTATGTTCAGCCCACAGAGGACCCTGAGACGTTCCTGAACAGAAGGCCACTCACCACACCACTCGTTTTGGTGGATGAAAACCAAGAGGCCTTTCTCTGCCTAGGAACCGAAGCAATCCCATTTCCTAAAAGATACTTAGGGGATGCAGCATTGTATGTAATAGCATACTATTATGCATTTCATATGACCTACCCCAAATGTGTGGCCTGTGTTCTTTCTAATATACAAACCGAGGTCCTGGGGGACTCTATCCATGAGAAGGATGCCACACCGGCTTTCAAACGAGCAAGGACTGATTGGAAGGCCTTTTTTGCATAACTGTAAAATGCTGCCTCCCCTGAGAACACACACACACACAACACACACACACACACACACACACACACACACACACCACACACACGAAGACAAAAACACACATGGTCTGTTGGTCCCTTTGTGCTGCCCTTTAGGCAACTAAATGTATGTTGCAGACCTGTGTAAGTGATAATTGTGACTGAATTACAGTTGGCACAGGATGAACATTTGTTGTCAATAAAATAAACAGGTATTGACGTAACTGATGTGTCATTGTGTTGTGTGATGATGCCAATGTTGTGGTTTGCCAAGATTTAGCTGTAAATATGTTAATGTGTTTGTATAGTATACCTAAAACTAGATAATTTCTTAAAACAAGACTTCCTAATCTAAGATTTGTTTACTTATTATGAGATATTTAATGCACTTGATACAAGCAAATTAATCTCGTTTTCGACCTATTTCTGACATATTATGAGAAATATTTACTTATTCCGAGATTTTTTTTAAAACAATACAAGAAAATTCATCTTGTTTTAAGCTTCTTGCTGACTAGTTTTGAGCAAGCTTGGCTCTAACCCAGTTGGTTTCTAAGTAATAATTCTTTAAAACAAGCACAAATATCTTAAAATAAGACAAAAAAAAATGTTCAAGAACACTAAATATAAGTATTTGCTGCTTATAATAAGATTTCTAGGTTTCTTGTTTCTAGATATTTTTTTCTTGTTTCAAGAGAACTTAACAAGTGGAAAAATCATGATCCACTGGCAGATAATTTTGCTTGAAACAAGTAAATTTCCTCTAATAGTAGCTATATTTTCTTGTTTTTTTAGAGCCAGTTTTTGCAGTGCAGACAGACAGACAGACAGACAGACAGACAGACAGACAGACAGACAGACAGACAGACAGACAGACAGACAGACAGACAGACAGACAGATAGATAGATAGATAGATAGATAGATAGATAGATAGATAGATAGATAGATAGATAGATAGATAGATAGATAGATAGATAGATAGATAGATAGATAAATAAATAAATAAAACAGTGAACCAGAATGAAACCAGGACAATACAGCATCACAGCCTCGTCACTTCGTCTCCTGTTGCCATAGAAACACTAAATGGCTTTGTGTGATTTTTCAAAACAACCAACGCTCCTCTCTGTGTGTATGAAACTGTATTTTAAAAACAAAGTGAAACGCAATAACAAGTGTGTGTGTGTGTGTGTGTGTGTGTGTGTGTGTGTGTGTGTGTGTGTGTGTGTGTGTGTGTGTGTGTGTGTGTGTGTGTGTGGTGTGTGTGTGTGTGTGTGTGTGTGTGTGTGTGTGTGTGTGTGTGTGTGTGTGTGTGTGTGTCTCAATAACAAGTCTATTTTAAAATATCTGTGTGGGCTTGAAAAGGAAAATACAGAACAACACTCATGCTGAATGAATTAGTTTACTTCTGTCCACTCATACTCCACATGAATAGCCTTCAAATGTTATATTATATTATTATGTTTCAGTCCTTATATCTATCATTTCTATGTGTCTTTAGATAAATCCCATTGAGACCGGAGACTCTTTTTCAAGGGAGACCTGTTCCCATTCCCACATTAAAATTCATACACCGATAGCAGGCTAACTATCGACATTCACACGAGGCAAGGTGGGTGAAGTGTCTTGCCCAAGGACACAACAACCATGACACAGGTGGCAGGGCGGGGATCGAACCTCCAACCCTTTGATCATTGGCCGACCCGCTCTACCACCTGAGCCACAGTCGCCCCCCTTTGCCAGGAATGTCTATTTAATAAAAAATGCCAAAATTATGATTTTTTAATGTTTTGAAGATATTTTTTTGGCATTGTTATGCTTTATTGATAGTGTAGAGACAGAGTTGAAATGGGGCAGAGAGGGGAGTGACATGCAGAGAACGACCGCGGGCTGGAATCGAACCCGGGTCCGCTGCTGGCCGAGAAATTATGACATATTTAGTACAGACATTGTTTTCAGCCCTTATGGAGAACGCTTGTTGTCAAAATCAGTGAATATCTCCTCAAGATCCGCTACCTGTCTGTACTGTGTGTGTGTGCTGAGAATGTGTTAATACACAGCCTGGGCTCTGTAAACGCTAAACAGGCATGTTGCTAGCTAAGGTGGACCCCCTTTGTTTACATACTTATTTGTTAGTACCCGTTTATTATTTTCTATCATCGAAAATGTATTAATCTTATACAGCTCTGGAAAAAAATTAAGAGACCAGTCTGAATCAATCTTCATCTCTACATTACTTCATGGAAATGCTCTTTAATGACAATATTTTTTGGTGGGGAATTTGGTAGAAATGTTGTCAGTAGTTTATATTATAAAACCAAAATGTTCATTCTACTCAAACATTTGCCTATAAATAGTAAAACGAGAGACACTGAATATTTGGAGTGGTCTCTTAATATTGGAGCATTCATATTTTCAATTGAATGTATCCGTCATGTTTTGTTGTTTGTAATCACTGTCTTTGTCCTATTTGCAGTTTCACTGTTATACTTACTAAAAA
>CM047518.1:26244603-26249603 GCA_026122265.1 Ammodytes dubius
AGAAAAAAATCTATTGTTAAAACACAGCAAAGGGGCACACACAGTACAGACAGGTAGTGGATCATGAGGAGATATTTACTGATTTTGACTAAAAGTGATTTTGACAACAAGCGTTCTCCAGAATCACTGACTACACCTTTAACTGGCTGTTAGACTTGTATGTATATATATATATTTTTTTTTTTAAGATATTTTTTTGGCATTTTTATGCTTTATTGATAGTGTAGAGACAGAGTTGAAATGGGGCAGAGAGGGGAGTGACATGCAGAGAACGACCGCGGGCTGGAATCGAACCCGGGTCCGCTGCTGGCCGAGGCCCATGGGGGGGGGGACACCCTACCAGCTGAGCTAAGGGCGCCCCAGATATTCACTGATTTTGACTAAAAGTGATTTTGACAACAAGCGTTCTCCAGAATCTCCATCTTTAACTTGCTGCTACACTTATATTTTCGTGTCAATAATACACAGTCTTCTGCCTCCTCAGCCTTTAAACTAGACTAGTATTCAAACACATGGGGAATAAAATGACTGAGCGCTTTCCATTACAACTAATAGATTAATAAGTGATGGACACTAAACTGAGATTAACCCTGTCTGCTTAAAACTACATCTACACACACACACACACACACACACACACACACACACATATAGAGCATCTTCATAACAATAGAGAGAGAGAGGGAGAGAGAGAGAGAGAGAGAGAGATAGAGAGAGAGACAGAGACAGAGACAGACAGAGAGACCGAGACACAGAGAGAGAAAGAGAAAGACAGACAGACAGACAGACAGACAGACAGACAGTATGACATGTAACAAAGTGTCACTATACTAGCCAGGATACGAACTAGCAACCTTAACAATGTCATGGCATGTAGGTAACCACTCTTCCACCAAGACTCCTACTACTACGAACACATTCTAAGCAAGCTTTTGGAGAATTCAGTGCATTTAAATTGGAACATTTTTCTTAAACCAAAATATTCAAAACACTGGGCGCCCGTGGTTTAGTGGTTAGAGGCTGAGCATTATATTTGCATTATCAATTTAAAAAAAAGCTATGAATTTTGAGTGCGTACTCAAGCGATGTACACTATAGTTTTCTCCCCCATAATGCATTGCACTGAGGAACATGAAAGAGTTGTAATCCCAGCTGCTACACATTAACTTTTGTTTGGAGTTTGACAGACATCCGCCTGACGTCAGTTAGTGTGTGCTATGGAATTAGGTCAACGCTCCTATGTCTCCTTCCCATGTACTGTATATTTAAAACAACTATTATCTGCTATAAAGCTACACTGCGTAACTTCTGTCCCCCCCTGTGAGGAATTCTGAGTATTTACAACAACACTGTCGGTGCATCTACATGAGGTAAAGCCTTCAGTGATGGCACATGGATTTTATACCTTCTGCTGTACGTCCATTTTTTTTTCTTAGCAGTTGAATCAACAACTGAAACATTTCTTGGGCTCTTCTTGGGGATTTTCTGAGCTCCTGCACCAGTGTCAGGGGGGGGGGGAAACCAGTTTGTAAACGCTGCCATACTGAGAAATACAGAGAGAGTTTTGTAGGGAGCTGATAATAGGCTTAATCAACTTTGTGTCAACTTGTTTGGCGATGGCTTGAATGTAACGGACATTCATACATATCAAAAAGTTACGCAATGTAGCTTTAGATGTATCACTGTATAATAATGACGTGCCTTATTCCATTGCATCATTTGTGGTTTGCACACACCCACACACACACACACACACACACACACACACACACACACACACACACGCAAACACAGTGACACACACATTACAATGTAGATCCTGCTGGTAAAAATGATTGCTCAGCCCTATATACACACACACACACACACACACACACACACACACACATCAATATCCCGTTAGTTCTGTGGTCACTTTGATAATGATGCAATTTTAGATAAACTTACTCAATGCCTTTTAAGGTTTTTTAAGTAGACAGCTCTGGAAAAAATGAAGAGACCACTCCAAATGTTCAGTGTCTCTCGTTTTACTATTTAGAGGCATATGTTTGAGTAGAATGAACATTTTGGTTTTATAATATAAACTACTGACAACATTTCTACCAAATTCCCCCCAAAAATATTGTCATTTAGAGCCTTTCCATGAAGTAATGCAGAGATGAAGAGTGAAGCTGTATATAGCATCTCTGAATATAAACAGAAATTACCAAGTATCAGTATTAAAAACACGCTTATGATACATACACAGCTCTGGAAAAAATGAAGAGACCAGTCTGGATTTTTCTTCAATCTTCATCTCTGCATTATACTTAATGGAAATGCTCTTTAATGACAATATGTTTGGGGGCGAGAATTTGGTAGAAATGTTGTCAGTAGTTTATATTATAAAAACCAAAATGTTCATTCTACTCAATATGCTTATAAATAGTAAAACGAGAGACACTGAATATTTGGAGTGGTCTCTTAATTTTTTTTCCAGAGCTATATATGTATTCAATGCCAACACGAGTCTGTTGGTTGTATAGTCTCAATGTGTTCTGTACTAACAGCAGCTGAAACCTTTTCCATTGTTTATTTTTCCTGCATCAGTTTCAACACAAATGGTTATCTGGATCCGTTTAATTTTTTTATTTTGTTAAAGATTATTTTTTGTCATTTTCAAGCTTTATTAGACAGTACAGAGTTGAAATGGGGAGACAGAGAGAGAGAGAGGGGGGGGGGGGGGGGGGTGACCTGCAGTAAAGGTCCACGGGTCGGATTTGAACCCGCGACCACTGCAACGAAGGCCGGAGCCGATATGGTACACGCTCTATCCACTACACCACCGGAGCACCCCTATCTGGGTGTCAATATAACTATCTGGTCAAAATCAGTGAATATCTCCTCTTGATCCGCTACCTGTCTGTACTGTGTGCGCGCTGAAGAAAATCCAGTGTTGATAGGCTCCATAACATGCATGTTGCTATAGCTATGGTGGGCCCCTTTGTTTACATTCCCTTTGTTTACATACCAGTTTACAGAGCCTAGGCTGTGTATTAACAATGGATAGTATTTCAGCACACACACAGACTCCACCATTAAGTAGAACTAACTGTTGTATGCTACATGTCGAACATTTCTAACCTTTATTTCTACAGGTAAATCCCATTGAGACCGAAGACTCTTTTGCAAGGGAGACCTGTTTTCCTTTCCCACGTTACCATTCACACACACATTCATACACCGATAGCAGGCTAACTATCGACATTCACTCAAGGCAAGGAGGGTTAAGTGTCTTGCCCAAGGACACAACAACTATGACACAGGTGGCAGGGCGGGGATCGAACCTCCAACCCTTTGATCATCAGCCGACCCGCTCTACCAACTGAGCCACAGTCTCGCCAAACATACACTGCTGTCTCTATACGTATGTCTCTACTACTGATAAGGGGCAAAAGTTATTCACTTTTTTCACACACACCCAAGAAACTTTTCTATACGATGGAGCCAAAGTGCAACAGCAGGTTGTCCAAGAAAAAAAAAGTACTACAGCAGACAGACAGACAGACAGACACAGAAAGACAGATTGACAGACAGACAGACACACAGACAGACAGACACACAGAAAGACAGACAGACAGACAGACAGACAGACAGACAGACAGACACACAGAAAGACAGACAGACAGACAGGCAGATACACACACACACACACACACACACACACACACACACACACACACACACACACACACACACACACAGATTATAATGTATTTAAATTGTCTGGGCTTGTCTTATTGCTGTGTGAATCCTGTCTCCTAACAGTTTATCAGTTGGCTCACCATGCCTCCTGGTGAGGACACACTGACACACAGGTAGTAGAGTGGCAATGGCTATATGCTATATTCTCATAACTGAATCAACAAACTTTCCTCTCAGGAAAAATGTGATCCCTGGAGCACTGTTTGAAGTCATAAAGCTTCCTGAAAAGTTACTGTTTCACTGTTGTTGTTGTTGTTGTTGTTGTTTACAGCAGCAGGGCCCACAGTTTGGTTTAACAAACATATTCTAGTCGTATACGTTTGGTTCCAGGTTCCTCAGAATAATTTAGTTTTGATTTATTGTGATAGAAATATTCAATACTCAGAATTACATGTAGAGAAAATGTGTTTTGTAAACTAACTGCAGGCTCTGTGATTGTAAACAACCCCCCCCCCCCCCTCCTCTGAAACTACACAGTGCACCTTTAAAATTAAAACAGGACAAAGGCAATCTAATATACAGCTCTGGAAATAATTAAGAGACCACTCCAAATGTTCAGTGTCTCTTGTTTTACTCTTTAGAGGCATATGTTTTGAGTAGAATGAACACTTTGATTTTATAATATAAACTACTGACAACATTTCTACCAAATTCCAAATACATTTTTTGTCATTAAAGAGCATTTCCATTAAAGGCCTACTTCACCGGTTGGAATATGAAGGTGTATTGAACTCGGAGATCCTATTTAGTATAAATGTGCAAAGAAAAATTAAATCGGATCATCCTAGCCTGAGAAAAGGCAGAAAGAGTGTGTTATGGTCTCACTGGCTAACCCTACATTGTCCTTCTTGTGACATCACAGTAAGGGTCAAGATTAACAGGACAGCTGGGCCAAGGGAAGACTGAGGGAAGACTGGGGGAAGAAAAACCTCATTCATTATATTATAATAGTGATTTTATAATGATAGAACGCTGGTTCCGTATGGGTGAAGTATTCCTTTAAGTAATGTAGAGATGAAGATTGAAGAAAAATCCAGACTGGTCTCTTCATTTTTTCCAGAGCTGTATTTGTACCATGTGCCGATAAAGGGCCATAAATCACGTCCATATCAATGGATTCCATAAGCGAACTAAGATAAACACATTCTGTAGGATCAATAAAGCTGCTGTGTGTGTACAGATGTTGCTGCAGCTTTGCCATAAAGCCCCTGACTTCATTTGTACTTTGAACATTGTTGTTTTTAACTTATTATTAA
>CM047518.1:26254603-26264603 GCA_026122265.1 Ammodytes dubius
TGTTAAAGGTGCAGTCAGTGATTCTGGAGAACGATTGTTGTCAAAATAGGTTTTTATCAAAATCAGTGAATATCTCCTCATGATCTGCTACCAGTCCGTATTGTGTGTGCGCTGAAAAAAAAATCCAGTGTTAATACACAACCTAAGCTCTGTAAACTAGTATGTAAACAAATGGGTGCACAAGTAGCTTTTCTCTCACGCACACAGTACGGACAGGTAGCAGATTGTGAGATATTCTGATTTTGACAAAGTGATTTTGAAACAGCTTCTCAGATCATGACTCCACTTAAATTGTAAGTCTTATAATAGAAAATACTATAGGAAACACACGTAAAGTAACTCGTAAATGTGCATAAATAGCCAGCACAAACAAACATTTTATGTTATAAGTTAAATTGCTCGGAGGATTATTCAATACATAGTTTTCTACGATTACCTGTTTCGTCTATAGACATATAATAAGGTTGGTATTGTATTTTTGTTTTTTTGTTCTTTATTGGTACTATGTCTGTTTGTCTTAAGTTCTTATGTGTTTTTTGTATTTCATTTTTTTTCTTGGATTCCTTCTGATCCCTTTTATTTTGTTAGTCTTTTCTATTCTTACTTTCTTTCTTCACTTCTTTCTTTCTTTATTTTTTCTCTTTATTTCTTTTTTTTTCTACTTTCCTGCTTTCTTCTTCTTTCTTTACTGTTCTTTCATTGTCTTCTTCTTTTCTTTTTTTGTTTTCTTTTTTCTTTTCTTTCTTTCTTCTTTTCTTTTTCTGTTGTTCTTCCTTTGTTACTGTCTCGTTTGTTGTTATTTTCCTTTTTCCTTTGCTTTTGTCTTGATTTTTGTATTTTTTGTCCTATTCCGTTTTTGTTAGTTCTGTTTGGTCTGTTTCTCCTTCTCTCTCTCTAGTTTTTGTCTTCTCCAACTGCATCATTCATGGCTCTTTCTTTTTTTCTTTCTTTCTTTCTTTCTTCTTTCTTTCTTTCTTTCTTTCTTTCTTTCTTTCTTTCTTTCTTTCTTTCTTTCTTTCTTTCTTTCTTTCTTTCTTCTTCTTTCTTTCTTTCTTTCTTTCTTTCTTTCTTTCTTTCTTTCTTTCTTTCTGTCTGTCTGTCTTGTGTACTGCGCTCTCTCTCTGTGTTATTTTGCCTTTTTTCGGCTTTTGGGCTTTTTGCCTTGGGAGTTTTTGTCATTTTTTGAGCCTCAATAAACTACCCTTTACTTGTTACGTTCTGCATTTGGGTCCTGCTTGCCTGCCTGTCTGCCTCACCATAAGAGGCATAGTATTATTGTCTATCACACGGACACAGAAAGCAGCCTGCAGTCATTCAGTGGCTCAAACAACATGAAAACAACACAAAGCTCACTTAAAATCACACACAGAATTCAATTAAACAGTAAAATTACGAGTGCAAAGCTGCATTATACAGTAGTGTGACTAGTGTCTCTTTATTTGTTTCTATCTATATACATCTCTGGGAAAAATTAACAGACCACTCCAAATGTTCAGTGTCTCTCGTTTTACTATTTATAGGCAAATGTTTGAGTAGAATGAACATTTTGGTTTTATAATATAAACTACTGACAACATTTCTACCAAATTCCAATACATTTTTTTGTCATTAAAGAGCATTTTCAATAAGTAATGTAGAGAGGAAGATTGAAGAACAATCCAGACTGGTCTCTTAATTTTTTCCCGGAGCTGTATAGACATGATACATAAGCGTGTTTGGTGTGGCAGACAGTGGGAGGCTGTTTCTATGAGCCGCCATATTGTATTTAAGCTCCTTGTTGTTGTTGTTGTTGCCTGGAGGAAGATGAGGAGACTGTGTCCAATCAGACTGACGCTAATGAAGCAGGAACGGATGGATGGATGGATGGAGGGAGGGAGGGAGGGATGGAGGGATGGATGGATGGATGGATGGATGGATGGAGGGAGGGAGGGAGGGATGGATGGAGGGATGGAGGGATGGAAGGAGGGAGGGAGGGATGGATGGATGGATGGATGGATGGAGGGATGGAGGGATGGAGGGATGGAGGGATGGAGGGATGGAAGGAGGGAGGGAGGGATGGATGGATGGATGGATGGATGGATGGAGGGAGGGAGCGAGGGATGGATGGATGGAGGGAGGGATGGAGGGATGGATGGATGGAGGGAGGGAGGGAGGGAGGGATGGATGGATGGATGGAGGGAGGGAGGGAGGGAGGGAGGGAGGGAGGGATGGATGGAGGGAGGGAGGGAGGGAGGGAGGGGAGGGAGGGATGGATGGATGGAGGGAGGGAGGGAGGGAGGGAGGGAGGGAGGGATGGAGGGAGGGAGGGAGGGATGGATGGATGGAGGGAGGGAGGGAGGGATGGATGGAGGGAGGGATGGATGGAGGGATGGAAGGTGGGTGGGTGAAGGAGGGAAGGAGGGAGGGAGGGAGGGATGGATGGATGGATGGATGGATGGATAGGTGGATGGATGGATGGATGGATGGAGGGATGGAGGGAGGGATGGAGGGATGGAGGGTGGGTGGGTGAAGGGAGGGAGGGAGGGAGGGACGGACGGACGGACGGACGGACGGACGGACGGACAGATAGAAAGATAGATAGATGAGGAGACTATGTCCAATCAGACTGACGCTAATGAAGCAGGAACGGTCTGAGCTCAGAATCAGTGAGTCTGAACATGTGATGAACACTGTGAGATTCTTCTGCCTTATAAGGACAGATGACCAGCAGTAGCACTAACTTCACTACAAGACATAAGACTTGAGGGTGTAGGGTACGTACACTTTTTTCAGATAAAAAACAAAAGTAGTAACGTATGAAAATAACAAAAAAATAAGAAAACTTAAGTGGTGCTGACATTTATTCAGATTTGCAATAGTTTAAAGAGTTTTTAAAATAAAGAAATTATGGATGGACGGACGGACAGACAGACAGACAGATAGAGAGACAGGTGAAATCACTTTTACACAATGGGCTGCTTGCTTGATTCAGTATAAATGAAGGACAGTTGCAGTGAGTGGATATTTGCTGATGCCATATCTATCTATAAAGCAAGAAACGTCTGTCTGTGTGTGTGTCTGTGTGTCTGTCTGTGGCTCGCATATCTCTCTGAGTTTTGGTCAGATCGGCATGAGCTTCCGGATATTGCTTAAACACAGCACGAAGGTGTGCATCCTTCATCCTTCATCCTTAATTTTGAAGTTGTAGAAGTTATCATATTTATATCATGCTGGCGAATAGTAGCTTACATGCGCACAGAGCCGACTAAACCCCGCCTCCCTCTGACGAGCGACACACACACACACACACACACACACACACACACACAGCAGACCGACACAGCCTTACTTCCTCAACAACTCCTCATCAACTCCTCATCTGCTCCACCTGTCCATCTGCTCCACCTGTCCGCTAAAGACTGCGCACAGAGCCGACTAAACCCCGCCTCCCTCTGACGAGCGGGACACACACACACACACACACACACACACACACACACACACACACACACACACACACACACACACACACACAAAGCAGACCGACACAGCCTTACTTCCTCAACAACTCCTCATCAACTCCTCATCTGCTCCACCTGTCCGCTTTAGTGGTAAAGACTGCACTTCACGCTATTTTCACTGTAATAATACAGCACGGTCTCGGATGCTTCCACAAAAT
This sequence comes from Ammodytes dubius, assembly GCA_026122265.1. Lineage (NCBI taxonomy): Eukaryota > Metazoa > Chordata > Actinopteri > Uranoscopiformes > Ammodytidae > Ammodytes > Ammodytes dubius. The sequence continues at coordinate 26,258,262 of CM047518.1, forward strand.
ATCCGTTTAAAATCTAAACTGAAAGCCCGAGCGCGACCGCGCGCACACACACAAGTCCGCTCTGTCCAATATGTTTCTTTGTTTACCTGCTTCCTACGGGCACTGCACTAGTTGACCCAATACAGCTTAAAGACAGCACCATAGCGGTTGGTATTCACAGCCATGTTTAACTGAAATCCTAGTTTTATTTGTACATGCTTCATGCAGCACTACTATCACCCCCTCTACACACACACACACACACACACACACACACACACACACATACTCTCTTTTCTCTCTCTCTCACACATACGCACTGATACACACACGCACACACACCACACACACACACTCTCTCTCTCTCTCACTGATGTACACACACATACATACACACACAGACACGCGCACACACACACACACACACACACACACACTCTCTTTCTCTCTCACATACGCACTGATACATACACGCACTCACACACACACACACACACACACACACCCAGGAGAGAGACATCATTTAGAAAACGCAGCATAGACAGAGTCAGGTAAACATCTACAGTAGCAGAAAGCTAATTATGGATGGATGGATGAGTGGCTGTAACATTATGCTGCACTGTGTACCTCAGAGATGGATGGATAGATAGATAGATAGATAGATAGATAGATAGATAGATAGATAGATAGATTTTTTATATATTTTTTTTTGGCATTTCTATGCTTTTTATTGATAGTGTAGAGACAGAGTTGAAATGGGGCAGAGAGGGGAGTGACATGCAGAGAACGACCGCGGGCCGGAATCGAACCCGGGTCCGTTGCTGGCCGAGGCCCATGGGGGGGACGCCCTACCAACTGATAATAAGGGCGCCCCCGAGTTTGGCATTTTGTCGGTAAAAGACCCAAACTATTAATGTAGCTTTAATTTCAAATTAATTGAGATATAACATCTATATTAATCTGTAACAATATGTGCATCGAACTGACAAGCGCGATACACAGAGCCACAATCCCGCATCGCAGTGAGAGAAGGCAGAATTCTGTTTCAGAAAAGAGAGAAATATATATTTGGTTATTTATTTATTCATGTTGCTTATATTGTTCTTTGTGTTCAAATCTATTCAGGTTATTTGTTATTAAATGTTACAATAAATTAAATGTTAATATAAAATGTATTTAAAGGCCTAATTCACCGGTTGGAATATGAAGGTGTATTGAACTCTGAGATCCTATTTAGTATAAATGTGCAAAAAAAATAGAAATCGGTTCATCCTAGCCTGAGAAAAGGCAGAAAGAGTGTTTTATGGTCTCACTGTCTAACCCTACATTTCTCTTTCTGTGATGTCACAGAAAGAGAAATATTCCAACCGGTGAAGTAGGCCTTTAAATTAAGTGCTTTTCAAATTTAAAAAATCGTTGTATGTATCGAATTGTGATTTTTTTTTTTGTATCGTACAGCCCTGAAAAAATCGAATTAAATCTTCTGGTTGGTCAGAAATAATCAGGAGCATATTTCTATGTTTAGAACAAAGCCGGCGTTTGGTCTGGGAAGAGTTAAATTATTCTGCATCTGTTCCATCTCTCTCTCTCTCTCTCTCTCTCTCTCTCTCTCTCTCTCTCTCTCTCTCTCTCTCTCTCACCACACACACACACACACACACACACACACACACACACACACACACACCCCTCACTGGCCCTGCGCCCAGAGAGAGCTGGAAGGAGGAACATGTTTTTTTTTGTTTCTTTTCTTCCGGCTCCGAAAAAAAAAAACTTTCAGCTCTTTGAGTTTCTTCAGTTTCTTTGTTTCCCGGATGTGAAGTGTTGATTTAAACCTGCAGTGTGTAGAATTTTGGGTTCTATTTCCTAGCAGATTTTGTAGAAAGTAATTATAATATCCATAAGTACATTTAATTTAGTGCATAATAGCTGAATTTTCTTTTTTTTATTATTTATTTTTCCCTTAGAAAGGGTCTCATATAAGTCCATATTTCTGCATATTTTGGACCAAGGCCTAGTGCCGCCATCTTGAAAGTGTCATAGTTGGAATGTCATCAGGTGCATTGTTTAAAATTTTGAATTGTTCTTGTCCTTGAAGGCCACTGTAGCTTCTGTTATTATTCTAAAGGGGTGGGGTTACCCAGGGAGCGTTGCATTCTAGAACTTTGTAGAACTTTCTTGATGATGTCATATTACACACTGCACCTTTAACTTTTGCATTTCCGTCTCCTCATATAGCCAGTGTAAACCGGAATGAACACTGATGTAAACTATACTTTATAATACAGGGTTTATTCCTGCATAGAGACATTTTTGTTGCCCTTCATATTTTTTAAATTCACCTTTCTAATGTCTATTCTATACTTGATATACTGTATGCTAATCTTGATGTATTGCTACAGTGGCCTTCACACACACACACACACACACACACACCTCCCCAACACTGACCCTAGGCATATACAGTACAGTAAGGTGGTAGCATATTAATCCTGCTAGCATGCTATCTCACTTTAACATGCTATAAATGTACACACACACACACACACACACACACACACACACACACACACACACACACACACACTATAAATGTAATGTATGCGCTCATGGTGCAGTTAATGTATTTTTAGTTATAGCTGCCGGAGCTTCAAGTATCCCTCACATGTCTGCCGTTATTTTCAGACTCGACCAAGACTGGTGAAGCCGTGTGTCTTTGTGTTTGTCTTTAAAGACCTACTTCACCGGTTGGAATATGAAGGTGTATTGAACTCGGAGATCCTATGAAGTATAAATGTGCAAAAAAAATTGAAATTGGTTCATCCTAGCCTTAGAAAAGGCAGAAAGAGTGTTTTATGGTCTCACTGTCTAACCCTACATTTCTCTTTCTGTGATGTCACAGTAAGAGAAATGTAGGGTTAGACAGGATATAGGATCTCCGAGTTCAATACACCTTCATATTCCAACCGGTGAAGTAGGTCTTTAAGGCATTTAAAGGTGCTACGAGGAACTTTTAAATATTTCTGAAACAGTCTAATGTTTCCTCTGATGATCATAAATGACATGTAACAGTAAACGAGACCATCAGTGCAAGGAATGCTATTTTTTTTTTAATATATTTTTTGGGCATTTTTATGCTTTATTGATAGTGCAGAGAGACAGAGGTGAAATGGGGCAGAGAGGGGAGTGACATGCAGAGAACGACCGCGGGCGGGAATCGAATGCGGGTCTGCTGCTGGGCCCGGCCCAGGGGGGGGGCGCCCTACCAACTGAGCTAAGGGCGCCCCCTTAGAATGCTATTTTTCATATAGTTTTTCTTTACGCCTTTGTCATGGGTACGCTCACCCAGGAACTAAAGCTGGCGTAGTAAAAACACTTCCACTTTAGTCTGAAGGGGGCGCAAGAATGAACACAAACTAGAAAGTTCCTCTGAGCACCTTTAACAACACAATATAATCATGAATCATTTTTTGATTTTTTTTTTTTTTATAAATATGCAATCTTTCTCTCACCAAACTAAATTGATTCTGGAAAAGACACGTGAAGGTTACAGACGACGCTGCCAGGCTGTGTGAAACCACACACACACACACACACACACACACACACACACACACACACACACACACACACATACACACACAGAGAGAGAGAGAGACAGACACACACACACACACACACACACACACACACAGAGAGAGAGAGAGACAGACACACACACAACACACACACACACACACACACACGCACACACACACAGAGAGAGAGACTGAGACAGAGAGACACACACACACACAAACAAACAAACAGACACACACACACACACACACGCACACACACGCACACACACACAGAGAGAGAGACTGAGACAGAGAGACACACACACACAAACAAACAAACAAACAAACAAACAGACACACACACACACACACACACACACACACACACACACACACACACACACACACACACACTTGGCTGCTCCTGTCCCCCTTTGGCAGACATTATTGGCTCTTCGGTCTGGAACACGGCTGTTGCCATAGTAACTGATGCGGATCCGGGCATTCCGCCACGACACTGTAACATAGTTCACTCACGGCTACATTATTTTTTTAAATTATTAAATTAACAAACTAAAAAAATATATTATAAAAGAACAAACTGCTCACTGTGAAGTCGTGAATACTGACCGGCAGAAATCTGAGATTATTCTAAATTATTTAATAATTTTTTTATTCACAAATAAACATACATTACAACAGAAAGGCTTAAAGGTGCAGTGTGTAATATGACATCATCAAGAAAGTTCTACAAAGTTCTAGAATGCAACGCTCCCTGGGTAACCCCACCCCTTTCGAATAATAACAGAAGCTACAGTGGCCTTCAAGGTCAAGAACAATTCTAAATTTTAAACAATGCACCTGATGACATTCCAACTATGACACTTTCAAGATGGCGGCACTAGGCCTTGGTCCAAAATATGCAGAAATATCGAGAAATATGGACATACAGTATCTCACAAAAGTGAGTACACCCCTCACATTTCTTCAAATATTTCATTATATCTTTCCATGCGACAACACTGAATAAATGACACTTTGATACAATGTCAAGTAGTCAGTGTACAGCTTGTATAACAGTGTAAATTTACTGTCCCCTCAAAATAACTCGACACACAGCCATTAATGTCTAAACTGTTGGCAACAAAAGTGAGTACACCCCTTAGAAAAAATGTCCAAATTGGGCCCAAAGTGTCAATATTTTGTTTTGCCATCATTATTTTCTAGCACTGCCTTAACCCTCTTGGGCATGTAGTTCACTAGAGCTTCACAGGTTGCAACTGGAACCCTCTTCTACCCATTCATGACGACATCAAGGAGCTGGTGGATATTAGAGTCCTTGCGCTCCTCCATCTCCCGTTTGAGGATGCCCCAAAGATGCTCAATAGGGTTTAAGACTGGAGACATGCTTGGCCAGTCCATAACCTTTACCCTCAGCTTCTTTAGCAAGCCAGTGGTCGTTCGGAGGGGTGTTTGGGGTCGTTATCATGTTGCAGTACTGCCCTGCGGCCCAGTTTATGAAGGGAGGGGATCATGCTCTGCTTCAGTATGTCACAGTACATGTTAGAATTCAATGAACTGTAGATCCCCAGTGCTGGCAGCACTCATGCAGCCCAAGACCATGACACTCCCACCACCATGCTTGACTCTAGGCAAGACACACTTGTCTTTGTACTCCTCACCTGGTTGCCGCTCCACACTCTTAACACCATCTGAACCAAATAAATGTATTTTGGTCTCATCAGACCACAGGATATGGTTGCAGTAATCCATGTCCGTAGTCTGTTTGTCTTCAGCAAACTTTTTGTGGGGTTTCTTGTGCATCATCTTTAGAATAGGTTTTCTTCTGGGATGACAGCCATGCAGACCAGTATGATGCAGAGTGTGGCGTATGGTCTGAGCACTGACAGGTTGCCCCCCCACCTCTTCAAGCCCTTCAGTAATGCTGGCAGCACTCATACGTCTATTTTCCAAAGCCAACCTCTGTGTACGACGCTGACCACGTGCACTCAACCTTCGTAAACTGGGCCGCAGGGTGGTATTGCAACATGATAACGACCCCAAACACACCTCCAAGACGACCAGTGGCTTGCTAAAAAAGCTGAGGGTAAAGGTTATGGCCTGGCCAAGCCTGTCTCCAGACCTAAACCCTATTGAGCATCTTTGGGGCATCCTCAAACAGAAGGTGGAGGAGCGCAAGGTCTTTAATATCCACCAGCTCTGTGATGCTGTCATAAATGGGTGGAAGAGGGTTCCAGTTGCAACCTGTGAAGCTCTAGTGAACTACATGCCCAAGAGGGTTAAGGCAGTGCTGGAAAATAATGGTGGCCACACAAAATATTTACACTTTGGGCCCAATTTGTAAATTTCTTCTAAGGGGTGTACTCACTTTTGTTGCCAACAGTTTAGACATTAATGGCTGTGTGTCGAGTTATTTTGAGGGGATAGTAAATTTACACTGTTATACAAGCTGTACACTGACTACTTTACATTGTATCAAAGGGTCATTTATTCAGTGTTGTCCCATGGAAAGATATAAAGAAAAATGTGAAGAAATGTGAGGGGTGTACTCACTTTTGTGAGATACTGTATATGAGACCCTTTCTAAGGGAAAAAAAAAATCATTCAAATTTTTTTTTCAGCTATTATGCACTAAATTAAATGTACTTATGGATATTATAATTACTTTCTACAAAATCTGCAAGGAAATAAAACCCCAAATGCTACACACTGCAGGTTTAAAAAATATTGTCAAATAAAAATAAAAAATAAAAATTTATCAAAAAACATGAGGCTTTCTGTG
>CM047518.1:26272103-26277103 GCA_026122265.1 Ammodytes dubius
AGTCGTATTAGCGGTGAGGATGCTAGCACGTGCTACATGAATAGCGCCGCCATAATTAGATTATTAGAGTGTGTGTGTGTCTAATGAAGCGTGCAGTAGTGCAGATGTTAAGTGCTGTGAAGTGTGTGTGTGTGTGGGGGGGAGGGGTGTGTGTTGTGTGTGGGGAGGGGGGGGGGGTGTGGGTGTGTGTGTGGGGGGAAGGGGTGTGTGTGTGTGTGTGTGTTGTGTGTGAGTGAGTGAGTGAGTGCGTGGTGCGTGCGTGCGAGCGAGTGTGCGTGCGTTGGTGTGTGTGTGTGAGTGTGAGTGTGTGTGCGTGCGTGCGTGCGTGTTTGTGTGTGTTTTGGCTAAACACAAGGGAGGCCTCCTTTTGTATACTTTAATGAAGTGCGTAAGTCCTTTAAAGACGGTTGGCCCTGTGTGAAGCCTCATGAAGTATAATACATTGATTTATATTCAGCTTGAGTCTATAGACGATTATGATCATTAGTTTGATTCACACTTTAGTCATTTAAAAAAAAAATTTAAGATATTTTTTTTGCATTTTTATGCTTTATTGATAGTGTAGAGACAGAGTTGAAATGGGGCAGAGAGGGGAGTGACATGCAGAGAACGACCACGGGCTGGAATCGAACCCGGGTCCGCTGCTGGCCGAGGCCCATGGAGGGGGACGCTCCTACCAACTGAGCTAAGGGCGCCCCCTGACACTTTAGTCATTTTAAAGTTACAGTATGTGTTTTTAGACGAATAGTGTGATCTACTAAACAGCATTTTCAGCTTTTTCACAACAGTCTCCAGAGTTTATGAATCATGCCAAAAAAATCTACGCACTGCACCTTTAAGACACATTATTATACATGTTTACAGAGAGCAAGAGTCGACTATGAGGCAGCACATTTCCCTGAGAAAGTTCATTGTGTGTGTGTGTGTGTGTGTGTGTGTGCTGTGTGTGTTTTGTGTGACTGTGTGTGTTGTGTGGTGTGGTTGTGTGTTCATTTTATATGCTGCTTTGCCCAATCACAGCTGTTGATGTTTATATCGATTTTGCAACATGCATCACGATAAATTGAGTTGCAAACCATTTAGTCAGCCAGATGTTGGCTACAATGCTCTTAATGAGCCAACGTGATGTGTGTGTGTGTGTGTGTGTGCGTGTGTGTGTGTGTGTGTGTGTGTGTGTGTGTGTGTGTGCGTGTGTGTGTGTTTGTGTGTGTGTGTCTGTGTGTGTGTGAGAGAGAGAAGTGTGTGTGTGTGCGTGTGTGTGTGTGTAAATATTTTATATATATAATTTTGCTATTATACACGGGGTTCCCTCATTTTCAAAGTCTCCTGGAAAACTAGCGTGAATGCAAAATGTTTTATATTTTATGAGATGTCTTGTTGTTGACATGGGAAAGATTTTTTTCGCGCTTTCACACATTTTCAGATTCAAATGTTATTTAAAGGTGCAGTGTGTAATATGACATCATCAAGAAAGTTCTACAAAGTTCTAGAATGCAACGCTCCCTGGGTAACCCCAACCCTTTTCAATAATAACAGAAGCTACAGTGGCCTTCAAGGACAAGAACAATTCTAAATTTTAAACAATGCACCTGATGACATTCCAACTATGACACTTTCAAGATGGCGGCACTAGGCCTTGGTCCAAAATATGCAGAAATATGGACATATATGAGACCCTTTCTAAGGGAAAAAAAATAATTCAAAACATTCTTCAGCTATTATGCACTAAATTAAATATACTTATGGATATTATAATTACTTTCTACAAAATCTGCTAGGAAATAAAACCCAAAATTCTACACACTGCAGGTTTAAAGGTGCTACGAGGAACTTTTAAAATATTTCTGAAACAGTCTAATTTTTCCTCTGATGATCATAAATTACATGTAACAGCAAACAAGACCATCAGTGCAAAGAATGCTATTTTTTTTTGTAAAGCCCATCTATGTATCTAGCTGTTTTGAGCGAGTGTTCAGTGCCTGTACCTGCATTTATAAAAGTGTGGTTGCAGTTGAAAAGGTCTTGGATGCCACATGTACTTATCCGAGGTGTTTCCTCCTGTGTGTGTGTGTGTGTGTGTGTGTGTGTGTGTGTGTGTGTGTGTGTGTGTGTGTGTGTTGTGTGTGTGTGTGTGTGTGTGTGTGCGCGCAGATTTAAAGCTTCAGTGATTTATAGCAGCAAGCTCATCCTGTCAACATAGCATCCCTATTCCCTGATGTCTCACAAACACACACACACACACACACACACACACACACACACACACACACACACACACACACACACACACACCTGTCCTGCTTTCAATTAGACACATGACATCAGCCAGCAGCCACTTTGCACGGACACACACACACACACACACACACACACACACACACACACACACACACACACACACACACACACACACACACACACACACAGAGCTTATCTTTCCCATGACGTAGTGCCCTAAAGGTCCGTGAACCCTCCGGAGAAATGATGAAAAATCCACAACAGGATGAAATACATTCCTGAGAAAAGGATCGTTTTGTGCTTATTTCTGGAAAGAGAATGGACACACACACACACACACTCACTCACTCACTCACTCACTCACTCACTCACTCACTCACTCACTCACTCACTCACTCACTCACTCACTCACTCACTCACTCACTCACTCACTCACTCACTCACTCACTCACTCACTCACTCACTCACTCACTCACTCACTCACTCACTCACTCACTCACTCACTCACTCACTCACTCACTCACTCACTCACTCGATGCCATTTGAGAACTGATAAACTGCACTAAAGTGAAGACTTGTTACAGTTTTTCACAATTGTTTAAACACATTTTTTGGAACATCAGACACAATGTGCACAATCTGAAACTAGTTTACCAACTGCTTAACCAATTCTGCTGAACTCCAAACACATTTCCTGCCTTAGACTCATATTTTCATTCCAAAACACACATTTTTCACAACACTACACACAATTCTCTATATCTTGCACACTCTTCCTGAATTCTCTCTCATGGTATTCACACAGAACACACTGCCAATCAAATTTCTAAACTCAAAAGGCTTTTGTGCAGTTAGCTATAGAAGGGTCAGAGATGAGCTCCTGTTTGCTGTGATTTACAGTAGACTGCACATTTTGGTACAAATACAGTTTTTGCCGAATACTGTAAACACTAAAAGTGACTGCTATGACCACAGCATCACAACCTCTAACTTTTGTAACTACGGTATGCCCTAAACCAAAGCACCAACCCTACCAACACGATTTATGCTTTGCACTGCGTTTGAAATTCTCCAACACACTTCTTGAAAAAAAAAAAAAAACTAATTGAATACCAATCAGTCTAAACCTTAGCACTACAAATAGACCCCAGGTGAGCTCAGCTCCTTTCTGAGACGGTAAGAGTCAGGGGAAGAGGAGGAGAGAGAGCGACAGGAGGACGAGGACAAAGAAGGCAACAGACAGAGACACATACAACAGGGACACTATAGTGGACCATGTTATAGATCATGGCCTATCAATGAGGGAGCCTGGACAGAGAGTGCAGCCCAACCTGAGTCGCTCCATAATTTGGAGATTTAGACTGGATATCAGGTGATCATTTCCCTGTTGCTTCTCAAAAGATGACATTGAGTGTGATGTTGATGAGGCGATGTGGCCAGACGCAAACAGGAGACGGAATCCATAATAGGATTCATAATCCAACCACCCAATTCCTTACAACGCTGTTTTTTTTACCATTGTTCCCTAATTTTACTGTAATTTTTTCTTTGTTTATACTGACACACTGAATTGCTTGAACTGCAGTCCTACCTATTCATTGTGTTTGTTTGAAATGGCAAAATAAACTTTTCTGCAACATGTGTGTTAGCATTTGGCAAAAACAGTAAAGTATTTGTTGTTACTGTAGGTGAAAGTGTATGAACATGCAAAGGCATAATTCTACTGATAAAGCATTCATATAGTGTTTTGCATTTATACTATCGTGTTTTTCATTTTGCACACCAGTGTTCAATGAGTGCTAGAAATGTCTAGTCATATGATGTATGTGTTTGTCATTTGAAAAGAAAAGACCATTTAGTGAAGAGTTAACACTGTTTTGAGGGTAAAGTGTGCTTTTGCAAGAGAAGTGAAGGATTTTGCATTTTGTGTTTGAGTTTTGAAATTTGTGTTTAGGGTTTTGAAAAAGTGAGGTAGTCTATCAGGAAATGTGTTTAAGCAATTGTGAAAAACTGTAAGATCATTCCAGGAACATTTGTGGAGGAGTTTCAGAAAGTTTGGCCCAAAATATGATCTGTGAATGTGTGCAACGCTCCTGTGTCATCTCCGAAAACCTGTATGTGGCTGGTTGAGGTTGCCTTATACAGCTCTGGAAAAAATGAAGAGACCACTCCAAATGTTCAGTGTCTCTTGTTTTACTCTTTAGAGGCATATGTTTGAGTAGAATGAACATTTTGGTTTTATAATATAAACTACTGACAACATTTCTACCAAATTCACAATACAAATATTGTCATTTACAGCATTTTCCTTAAGTAATGTAGAGATGAAGATTTAAGAAATATCCAGACTGGTCTCTTCATTTCTTTCCATAGCTGTATGTGTGAGGGCTCTACTGTGTGTTTTGAGGGGAATGGTTGAGAATAGTAGAAAACCTTTTTCCTTGTTTTTATAGTGCGTAACTTTTTAAATATAACTGTATGTAGGATGCATTCGAGCCATCGCCAAAACGAGTGGCACAAATGCCAAGAAATGTTTCAGTTGTTGATTCTACTGCTAAGAAAGAAAAAACCTGGACGTACAGCAGAAGGTATAAAATCCATGTGCCATCACTGAAGGCTTTACCTCATGTAGATGCAAAAAATTACTCAGGATTCCTCAACGGAGCCACAGAAGCTACGCACTAGAGCTTTAAGACTAAATGATCTTGTGTCCTGTCAGCAGTTCTTCAGTGTCTTCTTCATTGTTCTCTCAGGAAACTACA
>CM047518.1:26282103-26284603 GCA_026122265.1 Ammodytes dubius
TCGAATTCCCCGCGCTGTATGGAAATCAGCTCGTACATCATTTCCGCTTATACTGTTGTTTTTAACCGGCGCCCTTGCCTAGTCTGCCGGAAATAATTGTTAATAAATAGATGCAATGTGTTGTGTGATTTTCGTCAGTAGCCTATAGTAGACCTAGAACGCCAAACTGTACACTATCGCGTCAGCTGCTTCAGCTTGTCGGTCTTTATTTCTAGCAAGTGACCCGTTTGCTATACTTTATCCCTTACGTATTTTTTTTCGTCATGCAGTTCGCTCTCTGTTCGATAGCACTGTATAACATCTTTATTTGCACTACTGATAGACTGTAAACGAGGGTTACTATAACTGCTAATAGGGATGCAAACGGGACACTAGAGCGGGGAGTTGTTTATCTCTTGCTCTGACTGCAGCTGGTAGGGGCTGCTGCGTGAGGACTCTGCCGCCTCTCAGTGCTCTGGGACCGGGGGGAGTTGCCGCGGAGTCCCGCTGCTCGTTTAGAAGTTAAGAGCGATACATGCTTTAGCGACAGCCAGGGTCTCCAAAAGTCACCATTAACACCAGAAGAAGCGGCAAGATTGGTCGCTTTTTTTGAAAAAAGAGTCGCCAGAGGCGACAAAGTTGCTAAGTTAGCAAAACTGCCATCTCACCATGGAGAAATTATTAAGCAACGGTGCGCTTTTATGACGTGAATTGTCGCGTGAATGAGTACGCGTTTCCGCCCAGTCACTCGCCGCAGTTGAGTGGGCGGGGCCTAATGTGTATGAGATACACATACGTGTTTCCACTGTTAATGGGTATGTGGATATGTGGTCTCAAACCACCTCCGAATGTGGATAATTTCAATGCGCATTCAATGCGCATTGAGCGTGTTTCCACCTGTAGTTAGCGCGATCGGATCCTAAAAACCACATATTAATGCCAGGTGGAAACAGGGTCTAAGAGTAGCACACAACAGCAGGACAGCTTTCCTCCCTAGACACACATTTCAATTAGTGGTTTTATGAGCGAGCCAGTCTGAAATTATTCGTTATTATGGTAACGAGGTAAAGAGTTGAAGATTTAGGAGGACAGCCATTTCAATTAAAGGACCATTAAGAACAGCTGTGGAAATAATTAAGAGACAAGTCTGGATTTTTCTTTCAAGACGGTTAAATGTTTTTTGTATCAAAGGGTTGTTGGCAGCCAGAACACAGAGTTACTATTTCACATTAAATGAAATTGTTATATAAACCTTTTAACAGTATTTTCCAGGTGAAATGTACTTCATTACATTAACTACATTGTTAAGGTACTTGAACAGCACATTTTGATAGTTTAAAAGGCGACATATCTTTACTACAACAATCAACATATTGAGTACATATACTATACTATATTTTTTAATTTTTTTTTATTCTTTCGGACAAATTCCACACAAAATACTTCATACTATATACTTCATACTACATATGAATCCGAATTTTGTGTTCCTCTCACAGTTACGTTTATATTTTACATAATGGCATTTATTCCAGTAAAAAGGTGTGAGCAATTCTCATTTCAGAATTAAACTACTCTATTTCTTTAATTTTATTATTTTTTTAAGATATTTTTTTTTTGCATTTTTATGCTTTATTGATAGTGTAGAGACAGAGTTGAAATGGGGCAGAGAGGGGAGTGACATGCAGAGAACGACCGCGGGCTGGAATCGAACCCGGGTCCGCTGCTGGCCGTGGCCCATGGGGGGGGACGCCCTACCAACTGAGCTAAGGGCGCCCCCCCAACTACTCTGTTTCTCAGACCATTTAAGTCTCGTGTTACTGATGACTTTTGTCAGGAGGGAGAAAATATTGTCTTAACACGGAGTTGGATGAACCTGAACGTTGGGTCAGTAAATCTCAGTCCCCAAGGTCCATTCACATAACATGGAGCCTACTGCCTATCACTCACACACACACGACGCAGGCACTCACACACACACGCGCACAACGCAGGCACACTCACATACACAGACAGACAGACACACACACACACACACACACACATACACACGCGCGCACGACGCAGGCACACTCACATACACAGACAGACAGACAGACACACACACACACACACACACACACACACACACACACACACAGACAGACACACACACACACATACACAGACAGACAGACAGACAGACACACACACTCACATACACAGACAGACAGACACACACACACACACACACACACACTCACATACACAGACAGACAGACAGACACACACACACACACACACACACACACAGACAAACAGACAGATAGACAGACAGACAGACACACACACACACACACACACACACACACGACGCACACACACGCACGCACACACAGACAGACAGACAGATAGACAGACAGACACACACACACACACACACACAAGGCAAGGCATTTTTCTATCAACGAATGTTGTTTACATTCAAGCCATCGCCAAATAAGTTGACCCAAAGTTTATTAAGCCTTATCAGCTCCACAAA
>CM047518.1:26289603-26292103 GCA_026122265.1 Ammodytes dubius
TTTACTCTCTTATTTCATCATAACATTGCACCTTGATCTTGCCTCTTGCTTTTATATCCGTCGCATCCCCTGTTTGTTTTCATATGGAGGCTTCGTCGATGTGACGTCACTTCACGTGCGCACTGGATTGTGGGTCAGAATCGCCCAAATAGGATGCAGTTTTCAACACTAACAATCTTGGCCGCATGAAGTAGGACATCCGGGTACTTCTAACCATCCTAAATCTGGCCATAAGAATCGGGACATCCTAAATCTTCTTTCTACCAAACTATATAGTGGAAAGTATGCGATTCGGAACGCAACCCATGTTCTTTTCTAAATCATTCCTTCAATCATGACAGGAAATCCCAAATTACCTTGTCCCAGGTTAAGTGTTGTGTTTTCCCCTGTACAAGCTGGGGATGTGTGCCGTTTGTCTCATTGCCGTTGGGACAGTGTGTGTGTGTGTGTGTGTGTGTGTGTGTGTGTGTGTGTGTGTGTGTGTGTGTGTGTGTGTGTGTGTGTGTGTGTGTGAGTGAGAGAGAGGGAGAATTTCCATTTCACACTTGGGTGAAATGGGAGATTGGTTCAATGGCCCACATTACACCGAGCCACGTCAATCACTTTAAAACGAAAAACACACTGGCAAAAAGCTTCACACACACGCACACACACATACACACACACACACGCAAGGAACACGCACAAACGCACACACACACACACACACTAACACACACACACACATGCACACGCACAAACGCACACACACACACACACACACACACTTTTGGGGGGCTAATGGTAACGCCACTTACTGCATATATAGTTTTAAATTTGTATTTTATGCATTGGACCGAGACTTCTCCTATCAAAGTGAGTTATGCAAAGTGAAACAACTCCAATAAATCACTGTAGAACTCTTCCAAATGGCCTTAAACGAGACACACACACACACACACACACACACACACACACACACACACACACACACACACACACACACAGAGACAGACACACACAGAGACAGACACACACACACACACACACACACACACAGTTAATCTCAAATGAGACGAACATGTTGCAAAATTCCTAGACAATTCCAGTGATATACAGTATGTGAGAGGAGACGTTCTGTAGATGCTTTTATAGACAGTATAATAAAGTACATTTCTAACCCGGGCCCCCTGCAGAGTGCTGGCAGTATATCAGGTTAGAGGCAGATTTCACATAACTTAAGCTTGCGTGAGCGTGTGTGTGTGTGTGGGGGGGGGGGGGTGTGTGTGTGTGTGTTTGTGTGTGTGTGTGTGTGCGTGTGTGTGTGGGGGGTGGGGGGGGGTGTGCGTGTCTGTGTGTGAGAGAGAGGGAAATGACATGCAGAGAACGACCCGGGCTGGATTGTAACCCGGGTCTGCTGTGAAGAGGACTGAGACTTTATGGGGGGGGACTCTAACCACGAGCCCCCCCCCCCCCAAACAATGCTTTCTAAACATGACTTTAAATGTATCACGAGAGCAGTGAACACAGGAGTCATGGTTAACGTTTGAAAGGAACAACTTGATAAGACTATTTTTTTGTACCTTTAGCAGTAAATATTTTTTTTTTGCATTTTTATGCTTTATTGATAGTGTAGAGACAGAGTTGAAATGGGGCAGAGAGGGGAGTGACATGCAGAGAACGACCGCGGGCTGGAATCGAACCCGGGTCCGCTGCTGGCCGAGGCCCATGGGGGGGGGGACGCCCTACCAACTGAGCTAAAGGCGCTCCCCATGAGATGCCAATTTTAATAGCATAACAAAAACTACAGACCTACAGGAAGACACTTGTAAAACTAACCACATAGCGACAAAACAGAAGCACAAATCATGTTGTTTCAGGAAGCACACATCTCCACACACCCATAAAGACAGCAGCTTAGGGGCGCCCTTAGCTCAGTTGGTAGGGCGTCCCCCCCCATGGGCCTCGGCCAGCAGCAGACCCGGGTTCGATTCCAGCCCGCGGTCGTCTTCTGCATGTCACTCCCCTCTCTGCCCCATTTCAACTCTGTCTCTACACTATCAATAAAGCATAAAAATGCCCCAAAAATATATCGTTTCAGATTATTTATTTTCTTTCTTATCACAGAACATTTCATTCAACTTTCGGGGCGACTGTGTCTCAGGTGGGAGAGCGGGTCGGCGCGATGATCAAAGGGTTGGAGGTTCGATCCCCGCCCTGCCACCTGAGTCATGGTTGTTGTGTCCTTGGGCAAGACACTTCACCCACCTTGCCTCGTGTGAATGTCGATAGTTAGCCTGCTATCGGTGTATGAATGTGTGTGTGAATGGTAACATGGGAAAGGAAAACAGGTCTCCCTTGATAAAGAGTCTTCGGTCTCAATGGGATTTACCTGTAGAAATAAAGGTTAAAAAATAACTTGTTGAGCATGAGCTAAGTGAGTGTGAGGTCTAAAGCAGTCTCGATTCCCCCTGTTCCCCCCTCTCAATGGCTTATTTCCTCGCTCTTAACCTGGCCTGGC
>CM047518.1:26299603-26302103 GCA_026122265.1 Ammodytes dubius
GATTAGTAATGAGACCACAGTAACCACATGTAAAAACACTCTCAGACCATAATCAATCCCTTATGTTTGACATGGAGTTACGAACTGTGTGTGTGTGTGTGTGTGTGTGTGTGTGTGTGTGTGTGTGTGTGTGTGTGTGTGTGTGTGTGTGTGTGTGTGTGTGTGTGTGTGTGTGTGTGTGTGTGTGTGTGTGTGTGTGTGTGTGTGTGTGTGTGTGTGTGTGTGTGTGTGTGTGTGTGTGTGTGTGTGTGTGTGTGTGCGTGTGTGTGTGCCCCTCACAAAGGGCCTGTACATTGTCTGTGGTTGCAAATACACACTCACACTTTTTCTTTTTTGCACAAAAGCAGACATAGGTCATTCACTTAAATGTTGACATTTTCTTTCTCTCTCTCTCTCTCTCACACACACACACACACACACACACACACACACACACACACACACACACACACACACACACACACACACAGGGCCCAACCTCCCACCTCCTCACCACATGGGTCCCCTCTCAGTAAATCACTTGTGGGTCAAGGCTAATTCTAAAAGCCAGATCTCAGTCCAGCTTTCCTCCAGACATCCTTTAAACGCACACACACACACACACACACACACACACACACACACACACACACACACACACACACACACACACACACACACACACACACACACACACATGCACACACACACACACACACACACAAACACACCTCCTCATCCCCCCTCCCTAGCATTCTTCAGCACTCGAGGAATGTCCCTCGTTTGACATTCAAATCTCAATCCAAAAATGTATATTTTGTTGAGCGTTTTACTTAAAGACCTACGTCACTGGTGGAAATACATCAAGATCAAAATACAAGAAGCATAGAATACACATTAAGAAAAGTGAATTAAAATAGTTTTTTTTAAAGTTTACAATAAGGTTCAGAGATACAGATAAGGGAAAATAAGATCTTTTGATTGGCTGAAACAGCTGCAAATTTATTTCTGTTGAATTTCTTGCGTCGACATGTTGACAAATGTTTTGCGTGTTCGAACCAGAGGCTGTTACAAGCAGACACACACACACACACACACACACACACACACACACACTCACACTCACACTCACATCACACACACACACACACACACACACACCACGCACGCACGCACGCACGCAACTCTCACACACACACACACACACACAACACACACACACACACTCCCAGACACACACATACACACGCACGCACGCACACACACACTTCTACACACACACACACACACACACACACACACACACACACACACACACACAAACACAAACACACACACACAGACACACACACACACACAGTTGCATGCAGACAGGTGTAGTTGGATGTAAATAGCCCTATGCTTGTTTAATAGAGCATTCTGTGTTACATTCGTCTCACAGTATGTTACAGTTGGTTCATGTGGCGATTGGCCAGAACTGAACTGAACTACTCTGTCATTCTTTTTTTTTTTTTTTTTTTTTTTTTTAAGATATTTTTTTGGGCATTTTTATGCTTTATTTGATAGTGCAGAGAGACAGAGGTGAAATGGGGCAGAGAGGGGTCTGCTGCTGGGCCCGGCCCGGGAGGGGGACGCCCTACCAACTGAGCTAAAGGCGCCCCCGTACTCAGTCATTCTGATGCTCCCAGTGAAGTGGCGAACCCTTTGCTCACCCGTCTTGTTCCTGAAAGAGAGATTGTCTGACACACATTTCTTAGAAAGCACGCACACAGAGGTTGCATTCCGAATCTCATACTCTTTCTTTTTTCTATTCTACATACTAAATCCAACGATAAAAAGAATCTAGTTAGGATGCAGTAGGCATACTATTGGGACGTACTTTTACTCTTTTATTTCATCATAACATTGCGCCTTGATCTTGCCTCTTGCTCTTATATCCGTCGCATCCCCGTTTGTTTTCATATGGAGGCTTTGTCGATGTGACGTCACTTCACGTGCGCACTGGATTGTGGGTCAGAATCGCCCAAATAGGATGCAGTTTTCAACACTAACAATCTTGGCCGCATGAAGTAGGACATCCGGGTACTTCTAACAATCCTAAATCTGGCCACAAGAATCGGGACATCCTAAATCTTTTTTCTACCATACTATATAGTAGAAAGTATGCGATTCGGAACGCAACCAGAGTGTTTTACTTGGTGTTGACTTATTTGATGACACAATAATCTCCGGTTGACATTTAAAGGCCTATAGGGTTAAAAAAAAAACGTACTTTGTAAATATTACTGTGATGTCACAGTAAAAGACATCACAGTAATATTTACAAAGTAAGTTTTTTTTTTAACCCTATATTTCTCTTTCTGTGATGTCACGAGAAAGAGAAATATAGGGTTAAAAAAAAACACTCTTTCTGCCTTTTCTCAGGCTAGGATGAACCGATTTTTAATTTTTTTCGCACATTTATACTACATAGGATCTCAGAATTCAATACACCTTCATATTCAAACCGGTGAAGTAGGCC
>CM047518.1:26312103-26314603 GCA_026122265.1 Ammodytes dubius
CTTATTGGTGTAAAATCACCTCTGCCAATAACTCGAATTATCTTCCTGAGCGGAGAATTACAATTATTAATATTACATTTTGTCCATTGAGCAGGCAGGTCTTATGGAGGAATCCATGTTGGTTGGAATGTCATCAGGTGCATTGTTTAAAATTTAGAATTGTTCTTGTCCTTGAAGGCCACTGTAGCTTCTGTTATTATTCAAAAGGGGTGGGGTTACCCAGGGAGCTTTCTAGAACTTTCTTGATGATGTCACATTACACAGTGCCCCTTTAAGAAGGCCTGTAACAGCCACTCATGTCATAACCGGCGCTAATTTAATAATTGTATTAGATTATGGGTCAAATTTATCACACTATTGGTTCAGAAAAGTTACTACATTAAACCTGCAGTGTGTAGAATTTTGGGTTTTACTTCCGAGCAGATTTTGTAGAAAATAATTATAATATCCATAAGTACGTTTAATTTAGTGAATAATAGCTGAATCTTTTTTCCCTTAGAAAGGATCTCATATATGTCCATATTTCTCTATACTTTGGACCAAGGCCTTGTCACCGCCATTTTGGAAGTGTCATAGTTGGAATGTCATCAGGTGCATTGTTTAGTGTAGAATTGTTCTTGTCCTTGAAGGCCACTGTAGCTTCTGTTATTATTCTAAAGGGGTGGGGTTACCCAGGGAGCGTTGCATTCTAGAACTTTCTAGAACTTACTTGATGATGTCATATTACACACTGCACCTTTAATGGACTTTATTACATTAAGAACTGATAGCCTGCCTGAGGAACTCATTCAAAACTGTCAAAAATAAATTGTCTGTCGTCCTGTTAGTATGAGAGATAGTATGAGAGAATGGCATTATAGTGTTCACACATTTCAAATGTTTTTCCTAGTCTGCGTTTTGGTGCCGAGGTGTTTTATATTTCCTGTGTAGCTGTTAAAGGAGGTTAAAGTTACTATCACCAGCCCTCAGTAGCCTCTGGTTCAGTGTGTGAACTAGTTAAAATGGAATTCCACCAATTAAATAACATGTGTTTTTTTGGTTAGTAACTGACCCAACACAATGTTTATTAAGCGATGAGAACTAGTAACCAAAGAGGTCGTTGATTTCAGAATATGTGATTTCTAAACAGCTGCAGTCTCATTGCTATGAACAAGACCCCAACCTTTGATCTCACTATGGATATAAAAAAACAAATACCCAAAAATATCACAGCCTTCACTTTTTCAGTTGCGTGTTTGTGTTCTTAAAAATCAAAATCAAAAAAAAAATGTACTAGAAAATAGTTGAAAATATATATATATCACAGCCAAAGACATGACGTTAACAGAGATGAGAACCGTTAAAGGCTAAAGATAATTGTTTATTGTTATATCATATTATTAATTCTTAAATTCCACTCTAACCCATTTCTATTTTCTTCAGGACATGTCAGTGATGGAGGGAGAGCTGGAAATCCTCCTCGGAGAACTGCACATCAAAATGAAAGGTAACCACACACACACACACACACACACACACACACACACACACACACACACACACACACACACACACACACACACACACACACACACACACACACACACACACACACACACACACACACACACACACACACACACACACACACACACACACACACACACAACACTCACACTCACACACACACACAGGTACATCAGTAACACAGTATCTTCATTATTTAAGATGTATTTTTTCTCTTGTAGGACTGATCGGCTTTGCTAGACTTTGCCCTGGAGACCAATATGAGGTGAGCGATATTTGTTTTAGTGGAGTAAAAGTATAAAAGCTGAATAAGGTAGTACAACTGCCTTAAATGCCTACTTCACCGGTTTGAATATGAAGGTGTATTGAACTCTGAGATCCTATGAAGTATAAATGTGCAAAAAAAATTTAAATCGGATCATCCTAGCCTGAGAAAAGGCAGAAAGAGTGTTTTATGGTCTCACTGTCTAACCCTACATTTCTCTTTCTGTGATGTCACAGAAAGAGAAATGTTTCTCAGGCTAGGATGATCCGATTTCAATTTTTTTTGCACATTTATACTTCATAGGATCTCCGAGTTCAATACACCTTCATATTCCAACCGGTGAAGTAGGTCTATAAACTTGTACTTGAGTTTAGTTAATGTACTCGCCTCAGTTGTTTGTCATTATGTCTGACTCGGTAAAGCTGACTTGAGTCCCTTGAAAGGCGCTTTAAATATTAAAACATATTATTATCGTTATTTGTATTATTTACATTCCAGTTCTAGTCATAGGTGACTCACACACTGTCTGATGATGTAACCCCCATATGACATCATACGGTGGTGGTGTGTCTGGATCTTTGTTTAAAGAGCACCTATTGTGCCTTTTCTTCTTTTCTGACCTATAAAGGATGTTATAATGTTATACAGTCATACTACATGACACCAAAATGGCAGATAATGACATACATGCATTTTAGACAAATACTGTCTGTGGTGGCTGCAGGTGTC
>CM047518.1:26324603-26347103 GCA_026122265.1 Ammodytes dubius
GTCCTACTCATACTAATGTCCTACTCATACTAAAAGCCCTACTGACGTCTAGTCATACTAACGTCCTACTCATACTAACGTCCTACTCATACTAAAAGCCCTAATGACGTCCTACTCATACTAAAAGCCCTACTGACGTCCTACTCATACTAAAGCCCTACTGACGTCCTACTCATACTAAAAGCCCTACTAACGTCCTACTCATACTAACGTCCTACTCATACTAACGTCCTACTAACGTCCTACTCATACTAAAAGCCCTACTGACGTCCTTCTCATACTAACGTCCTACTCATACTAAAAGCCCTACTCATACTAATGTCCTACTCATACTAAAAGCCCTACTCATACTAATGTCCTACTAATGTCCTACTAACTTCCTACTCATACTAACGTCCTACTACTAACATCGTGCTCAGGGTGACTGTGTCTCAGTTGGTAGAGCGGGTCGGCCGATGATCAAAGGGTTGGAGGTTCGATCCCCGCCCTGCCACCTGTGTCATGGTTGTTGTGTCCTTAGGCAAGACACTTCACCCACCTTGCCTTGTGTGAATGTGTATGACTGCTGTATGTTTGAGGTGGTGGTCTGAGGGGCCGTAGGCGCTGAATGGCAGCCACGCTTCCGTCAGTCTGCCCCAGGGCAGCTGTGGCTACTATGGTAGTTTACCACCACCAGTATGACTGTGTGTGAATGAATGGAACCTGGAACCCTGTAAAGCGTCTTTGAGTGCCTTGAAAAGCGCTATATAAATCCAATCCATTATCTTTACTCATACTAACGTCCTACTCGTACTAAAAGCCCTACTAACGTCCTCCCTCCTACATACTCAACATGTATATACTACGTACTGTCTACTTAACGATCCATTGTGTATGCGAGGTTCGTCGGACCGTTTACACTGAAATATACAGAAGCAATAAAGAACTGAAAAAAAACTTCCATGCCGTTTGAAAAGACGCGATGCATTGTGAATCAACTCAACTATAGTTTTGATTTAATTGTTTTATCTTCACCCAACAGCATCAGTTCGTTCCAGCAGATAAGCAGCCCGATAAGTCCCACCCCTTTCCCACCAAACATCCAATCAGAGGAGGAGCTGGTCATAAACAGCCAATCAGCTGCCGAGGATGAGCTGGTCATCGCCCCACTGACTTCTGGGAACTGGAGTTTGGACCAGGCGCTGGAGACGCATCTGGATATATGCTGCATCCTGCTACAGGTGCTGAATGATAAATGCTAAAACCTAAACCTACACACCTCACTAGACAGTATATAAGACTATAGACATGCACCGATACACTTCTTTAATTTGCATTTATTTCATGAAAGGTGCCATACAAGTTAATACATTTGTATTCATTTATTTGTTATCATTATTATTATTTTTAATTGGAATTATTTATTGACTATTATGTTAAGTTGTATTTATCGTTTGTATTATTTAATTTATTTTATATATTTTTTTTATATGTCTGCTTTTATTATTTTATCTTTTTGTTTTTTTTGTTTTATTTTTTATAATAAATATACATTTTTATTGATTTATTTATTACATTTTTTCTCACTATTTGAATGTTTTATTGGTTATAATTCTGCTGTGTTCCACTATCGTCATTATTATTATTTTTTATTTTTTTTTACTAACATTTAAATTTTATATTTATAACAAATTATTCTTATTTATTTATATATTTTCTGCTTTTAAAAATGTTTTTTTAATATATTTTTTTAATAATTTGTATATATTTATTATTAGTTTTTATTTGTACTTATAATATATATATATAATTCTGCTGTTCCTCAGATGATCAGGGAGACCCACTTTGGTCCGGCCAGGAGGGAGCTGCTGGAGGAGATGTCTCTTCAGGCCGAAGTGCTCGACACCATCAGCTGTTTGCTGCTGGAGAAGAATGACCTCGTCTCAGCCACCAGCAGTATGTGGACTTAATATACTGTACTTAAAGCTGTAGTGCGTAACTTTGGGTGTGTCAGAGAAGTGAAAATATTCTCATAACTGAATAGACAAACTTTCCTCACATGAAAATGTGATCCCTGGAACACTGTTTGAAGTTAAAAAGCTTCCTGAGAAGTTACTGTTTCACTGTTGTTGTTGTTGTTGTTGTTGTTGTTGTTGTTGTTGTTGTTGTTTACAGCAACAGGGCCCACAGTTTGGTTTACAAACATATTCTATGTTAGATATTAGATGCACTGACAGTGTTGTTGTAATTACTCAGAATTTCCTCACAGGGACGACAGAAGTTACGCACTATAACTTTATCCTAAACCTTCGATAAAGACGTTTTTTACTGCGTTTTTTTTTACCAAGCAAATCAGTTATATTAAAAATCTAAATCAAAAGTTACGCACTATAACTTAAACCTAAAAAATTTTATAAGGACATTTGTTTTACTGTGTTTTGTACCAAGCAAATCAATCATATGTAAAAAAAAAAAAATACAATTTAAAAAAAAATCATAAAAAACTATCAGAAGTTACGCACTATATCTTTAACGCCCTCCACTCCCCTGTGTGTTCAGTTCTACCGAAGGCCCAGGGGACGAGGGACGTGCTGTTGTTTTGGGAGGAGTGTGTCCTCGACAGCGCCTCACCATTCTGTTGCCGCGCCGACAGCTTCTCCAAAACGTTGAAGAAACGCTACACACACAAGGTGAAGGCCAAGCAGCCGGGACAGTCAGAGAAAGGTACACACACACACACACACACACATACACACACACACACACACACACACACACACACACACACATACACACACACACACACACACAACACAGACAGACAGACACACACACAGACAAACACACACACACACACACACACACACACACACACACACACACACACACACACACACACACACAACACAAACACACACACACACACAAATGTCTTGAAAATGTCTTGATTTTAAAAAAAAAATTATAATGGCCGTTAAAGATGGTCGTATAGGAGAAATATACAGACACAAACTGACAAGGTTTAGCAAAATAAACAGCTAAATATAAATGTATTTTATTTTAAAGATTATATTTTGGGCATCTTTGCTTTATTAGATAGATTTTGTAGCGACAGAGTTGAGATGGGGCAGAGAGGGGAAGACATGCAGTGGGTTGGGCGCCCCCCCCCCCCCCCCCCACCTCATTTTGGACTTTTTGTTTATGAAAGAAGACATGTTATGGAAGTTAAATATATATAAAAAAAAAAAAAAAATCTGACAAGGCCTTCTCTCATTGCTGTGCAGTCTTCCAGTCCCTGTTGCATCAGGCAGATATTACATTTTCAAGTTGACGTTACATTTTGTGTTGTTTTGAGCTGTTACAAACCTTTCTCCCTGCAGTATTCTCTAAAAACTAAAACTATCTAATCTGATCCAATCTTATTATCACCCCCCCCACACACACACACACACACACACCCCTCCAGTCTTCCAGTCCCTGTTGCAGCAGGTGCAGTGTGCCTGTGGTCCCCTGCCCCCCCTCCGGCCGGCCTGCTGCCCAGACAGAGTGACTCTCTTCCAGCTCTCCGTCTACATGAAGCGCTGCGGCATCACGGAGCTAGGACCACACATCTACCGCCTCTCCAAAGAACGTAAGGCTTTAAACTAGTGTTTTAAAATACTCTGGACTTTACTTTTACATCCATCGATCGAATATGTTTCACTTACCTTGATTGAAATTTAGCAAATCATTTTATTTTAAATCTAAAAACAAGTTTTCCTATTTTTTTCTGACATCACACATGATCGGGGTCTGCAAAGTAGTGTGTGTGTGTGTGTGTGTGTGTGTGTGTGTGTGTGTGAATATGTGTTTGAGTTAGGCACCTACAAAATAAATTGTTGTTTTGCTAAGTCAGACAGAGTGCCAGAAAGATACACACCCTGCATTTCAAATCTCATACTCTTTCTTTTATCTACTCTACATACTAGATCTGTGAGTGAGTGAGTGAGTGAGTGAGTGAGTGAGTGAGTGAGTGAGTGAGTGAGTGAGTGAGTGAGTGAGTGAGTGAGTGAGTGAGTTAGTGAGTGAGTGAGTGAGTGAGTGAGTGAGTGAGTGAGTGTATATTTCGCAGAGAAAAAGCTAATCCACTGTATCATCCCTTGACTATATTCCTATAGTAGGAACTGTGCATACTGTTTGAGTGAAATGTTGTATGAAAATAGAGTGATTGAAAAAACAAATTAAACATATATTTTTTATTGTCTATCTCCCAGAGCACATCCTATGGTCCCTGTCTGGTCCTAAGAGGCGGCGAGCCCTGAACAGGCTGCGTGGTCGCTCCCTGTCTGAGCTGGTGTGTGTGGGGGAAACTCTGCTAGCCCTGGCCTCGCTGCTCACCGACAACAACCACAACGTCTGCAAGGCCGCGCTAGCTGCCTCAGTAGAGCGCTAGCTGCAAGGCTGTGAGGGGAAAGGTATGACATTATGTTTGATGATTGATTCAGTTTTATTCAGAATATCGAAAAAAAAAATTAAAGCTGAAAATACATAAAATATGTTCAATGATTTCACAATGAAAAATAACAAAAATAAAAATACATATTGAATTGATATGCCTGAAAAGGAGTAGGGAAGTATAACTTTTGGATCCTACCTTAATAAGTTGTCATAGAGTGTGTACATATTGGCTCGGTCTTCGTTGCAGTTTCGCAGGTTCAATCCGACCCTGGACCTTTACTGCGTCATCCCCCCTCTCTCTCTCTCTCTGTCTGTCTCCACATTTCAACTCTGTACTGTCTAATAAAGCTTGAAAATGCCAAAAAATTATCTTTAAAAAAATTAAAAATAAAGTACAGTGTGTAATATAGTACCTTCTCCTATCTCTCCTAGGCGATCGTTTACTACACGGAAAGTTTGAAAAGCGCTGACGTTCAAATCCAACAAGGCATCTTGTCTGGCTCTAAAATGCCTCAGGGTGAGACACACACACACACACACACAACACTCATCAACACACACACACACACACCACACCACACACACCACACACACACACACACACACACACAGACACTCACACACACACACACACAACACCACACAACATAAAACTGTGAGCAAATACTCACAGAAAGACATAATTTTTTAATGTGTATGTTTTGTGTTTTGCGTGTCTTTTGTGTGGGGTGCTGTGTGTTTGCATGTGTCTCTATGTGTGTGTGTGTGGTGTGTGTGTGTGTGTCTTCTCTGTGTGTGTGTGTCTCTCTGTGTGTGTGTGTGTGTGTGTGTGTGTGTGGTGTTTCCCAGGCGACAGAGAGTGTGGATCACATCGCAGATTTGTGGAGATCAACGGATGAAGACGTTACGCAGCGCTGCCAAAGAGACAGTCCTCTCCTTGGTACAAAAACGTTTTATTTATTTATTCATTTGGAATATTTTTTATTGTATTTTAATTTTTGTTTTATACTTTAACTTATGATACATAACAACCATTCAAACTTGGAAATAATGTTTTTAATGTTTTTATTATTTGTTTGTTTTATTATATGCTTATAAAACACCCATTTTTATAAATTCTAGGAATCTTAACTTTTTTTTAAAAATTTTGTAAATAGTTTTTTTAATTAGTCATTCGGCTCAGGGCTTTCGAAGGGGAACTGTAGGTCTATGTCTCCTTCACTGAGTCTGTATGGATAAAATCAAAACACTAATTTTGTTAGAAGAAATTAATTGTCAAATAAAATCTATCTAACTAACTTTCCCTATGTCTATGTGCAGGGTTAGGGTTAGAGGCTTCCCACTTTACATAGGGGAAAAATATATATTATTTAGGCTCTTAATTAGGGGAAAATTTGAAAATTATTTGTGATGTACACGTCATAAAATCTAACTAACTACCTCTCCCTGTGTGTCTCCAGGTAAGAAAGGCTTTGTGGCGTTCCAGAGAATGGACCAGCTGTTATCTGTCTATCTCTCTATCTCTCTATCTCTCTATCTATCTATCTATCTATCTATCTATCTATCTATCTATCTATCTATCTATCTATCTATCTATCTATCTATCTATCTATCTATCTATCTATCTATCTATCTATCTATCTATCTATCTATCTATCTATCTATCTATCTATCTATCTATCTATCTATCTATCTATCTATCTATCTATCTATCTATCTATCTATCTATCTATCTATCTGTCTATCTGTCTGTCTGTCTGTCTGTCTGTCTGTCTGTCTATCTATCTATCTCAATCTCTCTCTCTCTAAGTCTCTCTCTCTCTCTCTCTCTCTCTCTCTCTAACTACCTCTCCCTGTGTGTGTCTCCAGGTAAGAAAGGCTTTGTGGCGTTCCAGAGAATGGACCAGCTGTTCACTGAGATGCAGGAGGAAGCCTACCAGAACCAGGAAACTGAGATCACCTTTCTATAGTGAAACAAAATGGACGCTAGCCTCAGCCTGGCACCGCCCGCCTACCTACTTCCGCTCAATTTTCATTTCCCTTCAGTAGTCAGTCTGGGTATGCGGTGTATTAGTGGGTTTTCTCCAGCCAGATTTCTGCCGGTCCAATCAGCGAACAGAGGGAGTGGCTCAGAAGCCGGCGCATGACATACGTCACGACCAAACGTTGTGTGATTGGTTGGCAGATCCAGAGTGGCACTGGGCAGATCCAATAGTTTTAACACATAAGCCTCATCATTGAGTCTCTATGGCTAGAATCAAAACACCAATTTTGTTAGAAGAAATTAATTGTGATGTCCACGTCAATTAAAATCTAACTAACTAACTAACTTTCCCTATGTCTTTGTGAGGGCAAAAAATCTAAATACATTTCTAAATTCTTTATTGCTTCCGTATACTTCAGTGTAAACGGTCGGACTAACCTCGCATACACAATGGATGGTTAAGTAGACAGTATGTAGTATATACATGTTGAGTATGTAGGAGGGAGGACTACACCTTTAAGACGTAGGGCTTTTTCAACACAGCCTCTATTTAGGCTCTTACATAGAGTAAGAAAATGATTTGTGATGTCCAAGTCAAATAGAATCTAGCTTACAAACTAATTGTTTTGTGTCCGTCTCCAGGTAAGAAAGGCTTTGTGGCGTTCCAGAGAATGGATCAGCTGTTCAGTGAGATGCAGGAGGAAGCCTATCAGAACCAGGAAACTGAGATCACTTTTCTATAGTGAAACAAAATGGACGCCACACACCGGAAAAACTTTATTATTCAAAAAACAGGAAAACTTTATTATTCTGTTGTGACTTTACACAAGAACCAAAAGGAATCGAAGTCGAGGAAGATCTAAAGATGGCGACTCCAGATTTTCTCCGGATGGATTTCAAAAAAAATTCCTGATTTGTCTGAGAAAAGTGACGCTACCGGGATTTTGAATATTATTTTTTGGGTGAAATATGTAAAGTTTTGTTGGAAGGACTTTTGTTGTTGTTTATTTAACCGGCTAAGAAAAAAAAAGCTATTGTGCAAAGATACAAGATTATTTTAGATTTCCCAGTATTTGGGAGTCTCATCAAAGTTGTTTTTATGTTGGGAATGAAGGATACATGTAAGTTTATTCCTTGTTGTCATCAAATTTTCAATTAATTAAAGGTACAGTGTGTAATATCGAAATATTTAAGTGGCATTTATTGGTGAGATTTTAGCTGTCAACGCTCCCTTGCTAACCTCTCCCCTTTGAGGAGAATTTACAGAAGCTACGGTGGCCTTCAAGGACAAGAAGCTATAGTTACTAAATATGGCATCACCCACCACTGCCTCAAGTCTTTCCACAATGTCAAGTGATGAGGTGAAGATGTATTTAGTTATTTATTCTATAGTACTTCTTCTTCTTGGTCTTCCAACAGGTGCATTTCCCCAGGACGCCCACTATATATAAAAACGCCGGCTCCCATGTAGATATAAAAGGCTCATTCTAATGTAATTAAAAAAAAATACTTATTGAAACATACTTGTAAATATTATATTCCATTTCTACCGAGTCTGTTCTAAATAATGCCAATACATTCTTCACACTGTGCCTTTAATAGAAGGAATATGAAGGAGCTGTGACATTCAGGGACACCAGAGAAGTATAGTAGAAACAACGAGCAGCCAAAGAGCACTTAAAGCTATAGTGCGTAACTTTAATTACAACAACACTGTCGGTGCATCTACATGAGGTAAAGCCTTCAGTGATGGCACATGGATTTTATACCTTCTGCTGTACGTCCAGGTTTTTTTTCCTAGCAGTAGAATCAACAACTGAAACATTTCTTGGGCTCTTCTTCTTGGGATTTTTTTTCTGAGCTCCTGCACCAGTGTCATGGTGGGGGGGCACCAGTTTGTAAACGCAGCCATACTGAGAAATACAGAGAGAGTTTTGTGGAGCTGATAATAGGCTTAATCAACTTTGTGTCAACTCGTTTGGCAAATGGCTCGAAAGTAACCAACATTCATTTATATGAAAAAGTTACGCACTATAGCTTTAAAGGTGCAGTTACTGGATGTAATGGGCTAATGTAAGTGCATTGTTACGTTGTTATTGGAGACACACACAGTATGTTCGTTATTGATTTAGTTTGAAGGAAGGAAACGATACTGAAGGAATGTATGATATGAGCAGTCTTTATTTACTGCTTTATGAAGAACTTTGTGGTAAAACTTTACAAGAAAAATTTAAAGTGTAATAATAATAAAATATGCAAAACACTAAAGCATGACTCGTGGTTATTGAATTCACTGTGTGTGTGTGTGTGTGTGTGTGTGTGTGTGTGTGTGTGTGTGTGTGTGTGTGTGTGTGTGTGTGTGTGTGTGTGTGTGTGTGTGTGTGTGTGTGTGTGTGTGTGTGTGTGTGTGTGTGTGTGTGTGTGTGTATTTGTATAGCCTTTTACAGCAACCAGCAACTAGGTATTTAAAGTGCTTTATAATCAAGGAAAGTTACTTGAATGCAAAAAGAAAATATCACAGTGCTACTGTGTGTTAAACTGCAATGTAATGTTGTGTGTGGTCACATTGTTATGGACGGACACACATATGTACTGTGTTAATAATACACAGCCTAGGCTCTGTAAACTGGTATGTAAACAAAGGGGCCACCGTTGCTAGAAAAAGCACGTTTACAGACACCACATTCCCTTCAAATAAATGTGTCAAGTCATAACAAATAATAAAATGAATGCAAAATCACTTAAAGGAATATATTAACAGATTTTGTGCAGCTTTCGTGGAGGCCTATTAAAATGAATGGGTCTTTGTTGTTTGTTGTCCCTAGTTTAAAGTGTGTATAACTGAAACACAGGACCGATGCTACCCCCTGCTGGCTGATATAGTGAACTGCAGCTTGAGGATTTATTTCATTTTAATTTATTTATCCTTTGGGCCGTGGTCAGTCAGAGTATTTAAGGAATGTTTGTGAGGTCAATACAATGTCATGGGAAGAATACAAGATGTCAGTGAGATATTTATTTCGTTTTTTTGGGCAGAAAAGACAGAATTCTTGGAGTCAGAAGAAGTTGGAGCTCAGAGAATGTCTGCATTGTGTTTACGGAGGTTTTTAGTCAAATAAATGCACTGAAAAAAACTTAGTGAGATCGTCTTCTTATCTTAAAATATTCTATGACTCATAGTTAAGGGTTAAAATCCTCAACATACCAATGCTCCCATGTTAAAAGCCCATGAGACAAATGTATTTGTGATTTTGGGCTATACAAATAAAAACTGATTTGATTTAAAACAATCTCTGTCTCTTCAAACTGTCTCATAAAATGCCAAAAAATAATCTTAAAAAAATAAATACACTAAAAAATACTTATTACACATTACACATTGTACTCTTAAAGTATTCTAAGCCTTATAGTTAAGGGTTAAAATCCTCAACATACCAATGATCCCATGTTAAAATCTCTGTCTCTCCAAATGAAGTAAAAAATGCCCAAAAATTATCTTTAAAACAATAACAGTTAGATACACTTAAAGACTTATTTAACACATTTTCTATCTTAAAATATTCTTACTTATGACTTATAGTTAAGAGATCCCATGTTAAAATAAATCATGTTTTCAATTGACAAGCATGAACTTAAGGGCGTAGGTTTTGTTCAAACATTGGCGGAGGCACATTTGAGGGGAGGGGTCTATGAGGAACTTTTGAGTGTCAAACATTTAATTTACTGGGATTTGGGGAGAAAATGGCAGTTGGGATAGAGATTCGAATCCAAATACCTCAACCGCTCCACTTGTTCTCTTTGGTCCCTCCCCTATGGTCCCTCCCTGACACGCTCTACACCAGGGGTGTTCAAACTACGGCCCGTGGGCCATTTGCGGCCCGCGGACGATTTTTAATTTTTAGATTTTTTTTTTTTTTTTTTTAACCCACTAGTGCAGGGGTGTCAAAACTGATTGATTGGCCTGCAGCACATTTTAAAAATATAATGTAATATGGCCCTTTTAGTTTTTAAATAATTTAAATGCACTCATTATATTACAGAGAAATATGTGGAATAAAAGAAAAAGAGCACCAAGCCCATCCCAGAGGACCTGCATAATATTTTATTTTAAATTAATATTATTATGGAAAATCCATCTGTCCTTCTTCAATAGCTTCTAATTCATCTGACACAGTGTCTCCAAATATATTTTTTCTCACAAAATTCTTCAGATTAAGTCTTTTAATTTTACTCTCAAGGTGCAATCAATGATTTGGAGAGGGCCCCCTAATCAAATTCTGCTTAGGGCCCCTTGAAGGATTGGGGCGGCTCTGAGGGTAAATGTGTCTGTTTAATTTGCAAGGAAAGTGTTGCTGTGAAGAAGGATTACAATTTATACACTATGAAGACACTATGAAACTAAGCATCAGAGCAGTCCTGATATATGTGTTATTTTTGCCAAGTGGCCCGGCCCTTCGTAGATTTTTCTGTAGGCTATGTGGCCCTCAGTGAAAAAAGTTTGGACACCCCTGCTCTACACCAATAAAGTCGTGCCAAAGTGAATGGACAGTCCCAACAGCCAATAAGAACAGAGAATCGGAGCCTCGCTCTGATTGGTCAAAGTGTACAGCTCATGTTAACTTCGACCAATCAGAAATCATATACCTCAGCTTTAACGCTTGACATAACAGTAACTTCCACACAGCTTGACACTTTGGAGGAAAAAACTTTATTTAACTTAAAACCAAAAGCAGTAACGTAGCAGTGAGCATGTTCAGCACTGCAACAGGAGGCCACACACACACACACACACACACACACACACACACACACACAGAGACACACACAGAGACAGACACACACACACAGACAGACACACACCCACACACACAGAGACAGACACACACACACAGACAGACACACACCCACACACACAGAGACAGACAGACACACACACTCACACACACACACACACACAGACACACACACACACACACAACCCTCGCCTGTGTGTGACAGCTCAACACTTACAGCAGAGAATACACAAGGAAACGTAGCCATAATAATTTCACAATAAGAGCCTTATTATTGTCTGGGAGAATTCTTATGAACCGTCTCTGTATTGCTTCTGTAAATACCGACCCATCTTCTGCCGATATGTGTCCTTGTGTAATATCGCCACATTTTTACACAGCTTGTCATGATCACACACACACACACACACACACACATGACACAAATATCCTCTCATACACACACCCTTAACACACAATGCAGCAAATAATGTGAAAAATTTTCAGTTATGGTGCTACGAGGAACTTTTAAAATATTTCTGAAACAGTCTCATTTTTCCTCTGATGATCATAGATTACATGTAACAGTAAACGAGACCATCAGTGCAAAGAATGCTATTTTTTTATATAGTTTTTCTTAATGCCTTTGTCATGGGGTATACGCTCACCCAGGAACAAAAGCTGGCGTAATAAAAAAAACACTACCGCTTTTGTACCAAAGGCAGCCACTAGAATTAACAGAAACTGAAAAGTTCCTCGGAGCACCTTTAATGGCAATAAAAAGCAGAAAAAATACAATTTCTTAACCAGTAATGCAATGACTTTTTGCCCATAATGTAAAGAGTTGATGCATTATTATCTGGTTGCAATAGTAAGGCTATAAGTATCATAGAAATGTGATAATTTATAGCCAATTAATCAAACTTAAATAAAGTGGGTATGAGTATTTTTTAAGTGTTTTCTATTACCAGCGTATAGTTTCAACTTAATACATTAAGGGCAAAAAATTCTTACGTTATTGGTTCAGAAATGTCATGAAATTATTGGCAAGTTTTTAAAATTATCGGCTTTTTATTTAATTAAAAACAGAAAACTTGCAACATTATTCACTGCTATACACACACACACACACACATGCACACACACACACACACACAGATTATTCTACCCTTTGGAAATGTTCAGCATTTTGTTTTAATTCAAATGTGTGTGTGAAATTAACAGTTGAAAAAACAAAACAAACAAAACTGGCAACCCATGCACAAGAAAAACCAACAGAGAAAAACAAAACAGCAAATAAGTATTAAAGAAAATATGATGTGTGTGTTGGGAGGAGGAGAGACCAGGCATAATATATGACAGGACAGTTTTTTCAGCATAACACCTCTTCCCTAGGTGTGTGTGTGTCAGTGTGTGTGTCAAAATTATGAGTTATTCACAGCATAGTCTATGATTGTCCAGTGTGTCTGTATGAAACTCCTTGATGAGAATTGTTCACGTTTTGGTCTGGCAGTCCACTCTCCTCTTCTTTAGAAAAACTTGAGTTGGGAAAAAAATAATATGAAGATGCCGAAATATCCGTTAACACTGGAGGCATTTGAACTGAACCCAATATACACAGAGACAAACCGGAGAAGAAAGCATGGCGGAACATTCCAAAAACAAAATCTGTTGGGGTTGGTGTGAATTTTGGCAGTTTTTTTTCAGAAGTCGACATTTTTTCCCATTTTTCTTAAAAATAAAATACGACCCGCCATTTTTTTTGGGTGGGGAGGAAAGAAAGTGAAAGTGGCGCATCTTCTTGAGAAATGTTGAACGTTCAAAAAACAACTTAGAACCAGAATGGAATACTGAAAACACAAAACAGCGGCCATTTTAAGTATGACGTCACTTTATGTGGAGTGTAAATTGTCCCAAGTTTTTTTTTTCTTCGTTTGATTGATGGATTGAACACTTGCTGAAAGTTGAGATTTTTCTTCCGTTGACACCAAAGTTAACACACACACACACACGTCCCGTCCGGTAGCGTTTTTAAAGTCTTAAAGTTTCCTTTGTCCCATAACTGTTGGTACATTAACATCACCTCCCTCCAAAACATCTTGAACTTCAAGTCAGACAAACATGAGTATTAGAGCCAAGTCCAGGGAAAAAAATTATGTAAACATTTTGAGAGAAAAAGTTGAAATTTTTATGATTTCTTTTTGTAATAGAATGAAATGAAGTCGCAATTTTACGAGGATAGAGTTGTATATTTACGGGAACAAAAAATACATAATTCTGGATAACATATTACTGGTAAGCTACAAAATGATGGCGGAGCATTCTAAATTCACCTACTGTTTGTCTCAGGTGTCTGGCCACACACAGTCGACAGTAATTTATATGATAACCTAGGTGGTGCAGATTTGCCGAAAGATTTTGTGTTTCGTTATTTGTGAAAGTAGGAGGCTACATTTTCACTAGATGTTCCACGTTCCTTATTTTAATGCAAGAGAGAAAGATTTTTTATATATTTCTCCTTTTAAAATAACACTACGACTTCATATTCACAATATAACAAAGAATTTCCTTGTAAAATTGCAATTTTTTCCCCAAAAGATGACAATTTTTTTCTGTAGATTTTCCGATTTAAAAAAAAAATACAAGAAAAAAAGAGAAAAAATTTTGTAAAATTACTTTATTCTCGTAATATTGAACTCGGAATTAATTTTTTCACTTCATATTTTATTAATATTTTTTCCTCAGTGTGGCCCTAACACTCCATCGTACAGACAGTCATTCTCTCTTTACAGCACGGCTACACAGCCTCTCTCCTCCTCTCCCACATTTTCCCCATTTGGCAAAAAACAAAAAACAATCAATCTTTCGCATTTGCAGTTTTTTTTTCCGATTTTCCATCTCCAGCGTTTATCCAGCCTTTAATTCCCACTTTCCCGAATCTTCCCCAAAAAAGTCCCAAAGTGAAACAGTCCGTTCTTAATTCTTACAGCATTGCAATCCCATCTCCATCACCTTATTCGATCCCAAAATACCCATTTTTGAACTTTCGAAAACCCATTTTTTCCAGCCGTTTTTTTTCCCCCCTCGCTCATCCTAGGTCCCGACTATATTTGGGTCGTGCGCGGAGTCTGGCAGGGCGGTATCCGTGCAGTGATAGAGGAAGCAGTTTCCCCAGCAGCTGTAGCAGATTAGGAAGAGCGCCGCGAGGAAGACCAGGGCGCAGATGGTGCAGGGCTTTCGCTCCAGCAGAAAACTGAGCAGATAAAAGCCCATGAACATGGAGTGGTTGAACCAGAGGGCTGGGTTCAACGGCTTGGGTATGAGTAGCACAGGTAGCAGCCACTGTAGGCAATACATGGTGACTGTGGGGGGTGTGGGGGTGTGTTAGGAGGGGGGGGGGGTTTAGGTGGTCCTGGGATGGTTTTGAAGCTGTTTTGAAGGTAAAATGGATGGTGAGGGAGTGAGGGGACACAGGCCTCCAAGAAGACTGGTTTGGGAAGTGATGGATTGGAGGGGCAGGTGTAGATGTAGTCAGGTCAAACCTAGAAAGAGAAAAAGAGACATTAGGGGAAAGTTTTTAAATTTCTTCTGAGCCCTTTGTTTACATGACATTTTACAGAGCCTAGGCTGTGTATTAACACTGGAATGTTTGAAAGCAAAAGAGACATTTGATTGAGGAAAAAAAATCCCTTATTATTACACACAAAGGTCATACATTCCACCAACACAAAAACAAAACAGAACAAATAAATGACAATTGAGTGTTTTTTCACATTTCTGACAAAGTGTGAGTGAACGGGGGGCGCCCTTAGCTCAGTTGGTAGGGCGTCCCCCCCATAGCAGCGGACCCGGGTTCGATTCCAGCCCGCGGTCGTTCTCTGCATGTCACTCCCCTCTCTGCCCCATTTCAACTCTGTCTCTACATTATCAATAAAGCATAAAAATGCCAAAAAAAAAATAAAAAAAAAAAAAAAGTGTGAGTGAACTACGGCTGAAACTAACAGTTATTAATCAGTTAAAATGTTTAAATCTGACTTTTATTTTGTAGGTTAAAAGTTGGATTTCTATTAGGTGCTTGAAAAAAAAGGGGAAAATGCCCTTTACAATTTTGTTATGATCGATTTACAATCACATTTAACAGAGAAAAGCAGCAACTAGCTTTAACTAGCGAATGTTTGTCACTGTTTTACTGTTAAAAAGAAATAAGATAACATTTCATTCAGCTCTATGGCATTTAAATAAGTAAAACAAAATACACTTAAAATGTCTTTTGCATTTTTACACAAACCCCCTCACAACATTAGAGTAACCTTCCACTAGTGAACCTATAACTTTAATGTCATGATCCATGTGACTTGCATGAAACATTTGCATAAACATTATATTTAACCTTTGAAAAGCTATAAATAGCCGAGGCCTCACACACATGGATTTGAATAAGACTATGGAATATGTATTCGCTTTGAGGGAAATTCTTCACTGGTTTAACTACAGATTGAAGGGTGTTTAATTGTCATCCATGTGCTCATTAATTACAGCAGCAGTTGCTGTCAATGCATTTCTTTGGCCTAAGGCTCTTTCTTAACAATGCAATAATATAGAAGTACATGAAGTTAACTAATTCATCTGAGCTGAAATTCCGGTTAGTCGGGATAACGTGTGAGATGTTACATGTACGTGCAACATAAGTGGTGTGTCTGTGTCTGCCTGCGCCTTTATATATGTTAGATACAATTACAATTATTGTTTTGTTTTACTTATATGGTTTCTGTAAGCTTCAATAAGTTACATTTAATACTTTTTAAGACCGTTATTATTGCAATTTAAAACCCGTTTCATGTTTATTTTGGTATATAAATGTGTAAGGTTACAAAAGACAATCGCAGTGCCTGGCAACTTTGACACTTCTAGACACGACAAAATAACGTTTATAAATGTAAATGTATCGTTTAAATGCTTTTATAAGGACCAGCATTAACCCTGTACTTACGTAAGTTATTGACTATTTGTATTATATCGCTAATTGCTTAAGAAATACAAAGATATCAATTCCTTTCCCATTGTTTGGACATAAAGACACATAAAAAAAAATTCTACAAAGTTAATGTTAGTATGCTTGTAAGAGGAAGAAAACACGTCATGGGACATCGTATTAACACATACTAAAGCCCCATTTTACTGCTTATTATTTTGGCTTAATAAAACAAAGACAAAACCGCATGTATTCAAGTTATATTAACATTTCAAAACTGTGCTAAATGTATCGCAGAGGGCGGTAAGAACGGGCCAGTTGAAAAAAGTAGGGCTCAAAATAAGTCTGATGAATTTTTCGAAAGATATTTGAACATATTGAAGATGTATAAGTCCCGTTTTATAAGTTATAAAGGGAAAATTCTGAATTGATAATGTTCTACGTGGACAAAATAACTGCTAATAACGGCTAGTTAGCGACCGTTAGCTTCAAAAACAAAAGATTTAGCCAGTATTTGTGTCCCAACCGGATTCAATAGTGACATATAGCCATCGGGAGTGACTTGTATTGAAGTTATTTATTAAGATTTGGCTGTTAATGACCCGATAACTATTAAAACATTTGTACAAACCTGACATCTTTTACGGACTCATTCTGGGGCAAACACCACCGCTGCTGACTGCGCACCGACAAGCTAAGATAGCTAACAAACATTAGCTCGAAGGACCCGTGGTGCAAAGCGTTTTAGACGGCCGTGGTTATGCCTGAATACAATTCACTTCGTTTTTTACAGGCGAGACACTGCAGGCAACAAAAATAGTTTTTTCAAGCACTGGTTCATTTTGAGGTATTGTTTATTTTGCTGCCATAATATGTTTTTTCATACTAGTAGAACTCAAAGGTCCAAAATGTACATTTAGGTGTTTATTTGACTACACTTTGTCTATTTGCGTCTGTATAATATTTCTCTTATAGGCCTACAAACCATTTTTAACAGCCAAAAATCTCAACTTCTAAAGCACTTGTATTCACTAAACTTTCCATAATCATTCTTAGCACTGTTCTCAAGGTTATTACTGAAGGATTTGTTCATATGTTGTTAATTTTTAACTTTTTTTAAACATGACAAACGTTTTTAAAGAGTAGGCCTACATTTCATTTAACCTTTATTTATATTCGAGAGATCGATTGATCAAATAGGCTAGAATGTATTGATTTATAGATGAAAAATGGCTGTATCCAAAACTGTATTTTTTTCAATTACATAGAGATTTTAACTCTCGCTTTATCCAACATCTAGATTATTTATTTTTTAGGTGAAAATGCAAAAAAAAAAAATTGTAATATTTGTTCAACAATTTATGAAAAAATTGCAATATAAAAAATAATTGTTTTAATGTCAGTAATCAACTGGCAAAGTTTCATGATGATATCTATAAGTTAAACATGTGTTACCCAATTCACCTGCAGTGTCTAGCCTTATACAATTTACCCTCTATTTATTTATAG
This sequence comes from Ammodytes dubius, assembly GCA_026122265.1. NCBI lineage: Eukaryota > Metazoa > Chordata > Actinopteri > Uranoscopiformes > Ammodytidae > Ammodytes > Ammodytes dubius. The sequence goes on from CM047518.1 coordinate 26,342,257, forward strand.
CTATGTTCTATTTTCTTTTTAACCTTTATTTATACAGGTAAATCCCATTGAGACCAGAGACTCTTTTTCAAGGGAGACCTGTTCCCATTCACACACAAATTCATACACCGATAGCAGGCTAACTATCGACATTCACACGAGGCAAGGTGGGTGAAGTGTCTTGCCCAAGGACACAACAACCATAACACAAGTGGCAGTACGGATATCGAACCTCCAACCCTTCAATCATTGGCCGACACCCACTCTACCACCTGAGACACAGTCGCCCCACCTTATTGAGGGGAAGCAAAAAATTACAAGAAATCACATTATTTTCTCCAAACTTTATTTCTCACATTGAACTTATAACACAGACAACGTAAAGAGTGATTCAGAGTGTGATCAACATACAAACAGACACAGACGTACAAAAACAGATCCGTAGAAAAAAGAAATATCTTCAATGATAGAATGAAAACAATTAACAAATGTAAAAAATTGTACCAGGGAATTAAGCTTGTTTTTCTTTATACAAACGAAGTGTCACTTGCAACAACATATACCGTCATCAAAGTCTGTCATTCAAGCGTGTGTGTGTCTGTGTGCGTGTGTGTGTGTGTATGTGTGCGTATGTGTGGTGTGTAGGTGTGTGTGTGTGTGCCATGTGTGTAGATGTGTGTGTGTGTGTGCCTGCCTTACTGTCTGTCAGAGAGAGAGAGTGTGTTTGTGTGTGTCTGTCTGTGTGTGCGTCTGTGTTTGTTCTGTCTGTGTGTGTGTGTGTGTCTGTCTGTGTGTGTGTGTGGTGTGTGTGTGTCTGTCTGTCAGTCAGTGTGTGTGCGTGTGTGTGTGTTTGTGTCTATCTGTCTGTCTGTCAGTCAGTGTCTCTGTGTGTGTGTGTTTCATAACATTGGCGCTTGCTGCAATGCTGAATAGCTACATGCTAGTCTTAGTAAACAGACAAGCAAACTGTGTCCTGCGCCTGTTTACATTTTGTGCTCTAAGAAATAGATCAACTACATTTTTCAGGAAGGACCATTTTTAGTCAAACAAATGGATCCTGCTTTGCCCGACAAAAGTGCATATCAAATATCAATCAGCCTGGTTTATAATAAGTGAAGCCATGTACAGTTTAGTTAACATTGTAGCAGCTTAAAATGTAGAACTGACAAATGAAATAATTTTCTAGTTTCTTTAGTGTATTGAAAGCTGAAAATTTAGTAACTTGCCGATAACTTTCTAATAAAAATTCTGAACCAAAAACGTATTGACTTTTAATACTGTATGGTACATCATGGTATTTGTAGTTTTTTTAATGTTTTCTTTTAAGCTGTCAACCTGCCAGGGACTACAGATGGAGAATGAGCCTGTATGTCTACATTTTGCACATTTACATGATGTGCTTACATGGTGCTCATTGTTGATTAATGTGCCTTTAAAAAATAAAATAAAAAAACATTAAAAAAAAACATTTCTTGTCTGTTGTTGTTTTGTGTTTTTGCTTGTTGTTAAAAAAAATCTAATAAAAATAATTGTATAATAAAAAAAATAAAATAAAAAAACGACATTATACTACTATTTCTTTTTTTTACACTTCTGACTTGAACATTTCATTTGACTATGTAATGGTATGACTGTGGTAATTCAAGCATCCCCATTGTATTTTTGACCGGACCATAGTGACTTGAAGTCCCCCATTATGATTTTAAACATGACAAAAGTGGATCGTAGTGGATAGAGCGCGTACCATATTGGCTCCGGCCTTCGTTGCAGTGGTCGCGGGTTCAAATATCCCGAGACCCCCTCTCTGACCTTTACTGCATTCATCCTCTCTCTCTCTCTCTCCTCTCTCTCTCTCTCTCTCTCTCTCTCTCTGTCTCCCCATTTCAACTCTGTACTGTCTAATAAAGATTGAAAATGCCAAAAAATAATATATATATAAAAAAAAAAAAGTGAATCAGACTAAACTACCATTGAAACACTGAAAGACTTGGGACTCGACTTGAACTTGTACTTGTAGTTTTTGTGACTTCACTTCAACACTGTATCTAGCTTTTATTTTGTTACATTTTTCATGCTTTTATTTTTGGCGTTTTTAAATGTTGCCAATGTGTGTCATAGCCTAGAGATTTAGCCGTTAGCATACAGCGCGCCATTCAACAACACTATTGATAGAAGCACATTGTTTTTAGCTAACAGGACATACTGTATTGTGAGTATAGTAGAAATCACATGGCTAGTTTGTAGAGTGTAGGCATGGGCAGATAGCCGTTTCAAGGTATACCGCGGAGTGAAAATAGCAATGTATTTCAGCTTAAAGGAATACTTCACCCATACAGAACCGGTGTTCTATCATTATAAAATCGCTATTATAATACAATGAATGAGGTTTTTCTTCCCTCAGTTTTTCCCTTGGCCCAGCTGTCCTGTTAATCCTAACCCTACATTTTTACTAGTGTGATGTCACACATGGTAAAATGTAGGGTTAGACAGTGAGACCATAAAACACTCTTTCTGCCTTTTCTCGGCTAGGATGAACCGATTTCTAAACTTTTTGCACATTTATACTTCATAGGATCTCAGAGTTTAATACACCTTCATATTCCAACCAGTGAAGTAGGCCTTTAAGGTTATCACACGGTTAGAATACCTTACCAGCCCATGCCTAATAGTAGAGTTTACAGTATTAAACCATTCCTATGAGCAGAAAAATATAAATATATCAGCCACTGTATCTGTATGTATGAAGGACATTTAACAACATGATGCATTTAACATTTCAATGGTGATCGTCGATACAGTTTTTCCAATAGAAATCGATAAAGTGCCAAAACTTTTTTACTTTCATATAGTCGCTAAACAGGCCATAGTTCCATTTTCACTGGAGAAGGAGTTTTGGAGAAGTCACTGGTTTGGGGGTTAAAAACACTTAAGGCCAGGACACACCAGTCCGACATGTTCCGACTACGCAAAAAATGGAGTCGGCGTTTCAGGAAGCTCCAGCCGTCCCGTCGCTGCCAAAGAACACACCGAGACGACTGTTTATTTTCCGTACGCTCGCTGGGACGTAATGTCTCCACAACAGCAGGCGGCGCTAATCTGTATTGTGGCCCGAAAAAATACGAAAGCCGGAAATGATTGGACATCTCTCTAGAGCATAAACATAGATAGAAATACGTATTTATATTTATGGACCATAAGAGCACAATTTTTAGCAGAGAGTGTCGAGCATGGTGTCGAGCAGTCAACAAGGGTTGATGCATGTGAGTACTCTCAAAACGAAACGAACAAACACATTAAAACGATGGCTAGCTGTTGTTAGCTGTTTGTGCTACCCGCCTCACTTCCGGGCTTCACTGATTCGCTAGCTCTCCACCAATCAAATTGCTCCAAATGAAAGACGGTCAGCCGCCGATTGAACATGTTCAATCGGCGGCTGACAGGCTCAAAACAAGCCCGACGACCTCTACGTCGCCCGACGTCACGGCACACACCAAACAGATTCGTCTTTTTTTTTGACGACGGCGATTATCGGGCTGGTGTGTCCTGGCCTTTAAAGCTGGGGTATGTGATTTCTGATTGGTCAAAGTTAACATGAGCTGTACACTTTGACCAATCAGAGCAAGGCTCCGATTCTCTGTTCTTATTGGCTGTTGTTGGGACTGTCCATTCACTTTGGCACGACTTTGTTGGTGTAGAAGAGCGTGTCAGGGAGGGACCATAGGGGAGGGACCAAAGAGAACAAGTGGAGCGGTTGAGGTATTTGGATTCGAATCTCTATCCCAACTGCCATTTTCTCCCCAAATCCCCACCCCAGCTTGGGTAATTTGTTTTCATTATGAAATAGATGCGAAAGTCCCTTGACTATATAGCAGCACTGAAGTGACCTTCATGACACTTTTTTGACTTTTTTATTTTCTGCTTAACATTTACCTTTAGTTTAAACAACAAAGTAGAGTACGCCATGTTAGTTGTTTATTTTATTTTGTCTTTTGTTTCTGTGTTCACTTATTCAGTTGTGTGTTTGTGTTCCTTAAAAATAAACTAAATTAGACTTTTTTAATAGCTTGCTTCTGTCGGTGAGACTTTGTACATAAACAAATACACACACATGCACATAGACAATCCGTGTGTGTAGGTTCGTTCATTGATTGTTTATAATATCAAAAACAAAAAATCATGAATATAAATTAAAAGCAATGTTTTGGAAGCGAAATTTTACATTAAAAATATAACTTACTTATTCATTAAGTAACCCTTCCATTCTTTAAAATAATTGTTTTTAATGTTAAATAAAATGGCTATATAAATGTTCCTTAATATTGTCTTGTGTACATTCAAACGTTAAAGGTGGGAGAAGGTGCTTTGTGCTATGATTGTGTTGCTAGATTTATTGATTTCTTTTTGTCTTCAGTCCACGAAAAGCTTAACGGACAAGGCACACTAAAGCAGATGGGTTTGTATGTAATGGTGACGTACGGATATTCTCAATTTACACAATCAGAAGTCTAGCTATTTTAGAAATGTATATCTTAAAGTTGCTACGAAGAACTTTTAAATATTTCTGAAACAGTCTCATCTTTCCTCTGATGATCATGAATGACATATAACAGCAAACGAGACCATCAGTGCAAAGAATGCTATTTTTTATATAGTTTTTCTTAATGCCTTTGTCATGGGTATACGCTCACCCAGGAACAACAGCTGGGGTGGTAAAACACACTACCGCTTTTGTACCAAAGGGGGCGCAAGAATCAACACAAAGCGAAAGTTCCTCGTAGCGCCTTTAACAGATACTAGAACATGACAAATACCCCAAAAAAAAAATGATCAGTGACTTCTCCTGCTCCTCCTCAATACTAGCTTAACTT
>CM047518.1:26352103-26359603 GCA_026122265.1 Ammodytes dubius
GCGCCCAGTTTTGCTGAGACGAGGTGAAATTGAATGTGTTTCTATAATTGTGTTATACAGTATATACAGTCTATACCAAACTGTCCCTGTCCAATAAGTGATATAAGCAGTTTCTAAGGACCACTGGAATTTTTTTTTATAAATTTAAAGGTGCAGTGTGTAATATGACATCCTCAAGAAAGTTCTACAAAGTTCTAGAATGCAACGCTCCCTGGGTAACCCCAACCCTTTAGAATAATAACAGAAGCTACAGTGGCCTTCAAGGACAAGAACAATTCTAAATTTTAAACAATGCACCTGATGACATTCCAACTATGACACTTTCAAGATGGCGGCACAAGGCCTTGGTCCAAAATATGCAGAAATATGGACGTATATGAGACCCTTTCTAAGGGAAATAATAATAATTCAAAACATTTTTTTTCAGCTATTATGCACTAAATTAAATGTACTTATGGATATTATAATTACTTTCTACAAAATCTGCTAGGAAATAAAACCCAAAATTCTACACACTGCAGGTTTAAACAATGTTAAGATAATAAAATAATGTATGTGTTCTTCTGGTAGAGTGCTAGTATAGAGAATACACAGTGCTTGAGGTATAGTGGTAGTATACAGGTGAAACTCATATTATTAGAATATCATGGAAAATCAATTGGAATTGAGGCAAACATTCATGCAAAAGGAGCCCAAACCAAGCACTGAGTACATATGGATGATTATACTTTATATAGGGCCGACATTTCTGTATTTAAAATCCCTTTTTTATAGATTTTTATGTAATATTAAAATGTTCAGAGATGTTGAATGTGGGGTTTTCATAAGCTGTAAGCCATAATAAATACAATTATAACAAATTAAGGCTTGAAATATCTCACTTTGCATGTAATGAGTCTATATAATATTTTAGTTTCACCTTTTAAGTTCAAATACAGAAATAAATGAACTTTTGCACGATATTCTAATTTTTCGAGTTTCACCTGTTGCCTCTGATACTTACACAGTTCATATTCTTGGTCATGTTGAGCAGAACGTATCCTCTTCCAGCTAACTCACTCCAGTTCAGACACATCACCTGGAGAGAGACAGAGAGAGAGGGTTAGAAGGATGTTAGAACAGACGTGGGAATATTAAAGGGTAACTGCACCCCCTGTTTGAGCATTAAAAAATGCATTCAGACCATGGATTCTGAATTCTGTTTAAATAAATTATTTACAATACAAAAAATGTCTTAAATTGCAGATATTTAACATATTGCAATTTCTTTCAATATTAACACCAGCATATATGTGTTACTTCACAACATAGTCATTTAATTCAGCTTCTATCTCAAAAAACTAGTAAAAGGAAAGGGTTGCAGTTACACTTTAAATATGTGCTAGGAATGTAGAAGGCCTTAGAATTAGATTTTCAATGGTTTTCTCCTGAGTGATGTTTTTTTTTTTTTTTTTTTTTTGTGAAAACAGACGAGACAAAACTCAACATAATACATTTTGGTGACATGTACAGGGAACTGTAACAGCAGAAAAATATGTAATAAATATAAATGAATTTTTATGATATCTGATGTGTTGACAGTGGTTGGATTGCATTAAAAAAATATATATAAATAAAATAAAATAAAATAAAATAAAATAAAATAAAATAAAATAAAATAAAATAAAATAAAATAAAATAAAATAAAATAAAATAAAATAAAATAAAATAAAATAAAATAAATTCATAAAATAAAATAAATACAATTAAACAATAATAATCATAATAATTAAATAATAGAAACCCATAACCAGAATTAAATAGATAAGTATACTCAAAAATAAATGTAATGAAATGTTAAATGCATATTAATGTCTACCTGGCGTGCCTTGTCCATCTCGCGGTATTCCCCCTCTGGCAGTGAGACCTCCGTGCCCCTCGCTCCTCCCCTGAGCCGTGACCTGTTAGGGAAATTAATATTGTGTGTATTAATGTATATATTTATATTTATATATTTCAGTTCCACGACAGACCTCACAGGGGGCGTGTTCTGTGTGTGTGTGTGTGTGTGTGTGTGTGTGTGTGTGTGTGTGTGTGTGTGTGTGTGTGTGTGTGTGTGTGTGTGTGTGTGTGTGTGTGTGTGTGTGTGTGTGTGTGTGTGTGTGTGTGTGTGTGTGTAAATGTATTAAGTGTCATGTGTACCCTATAGGAAGGCTTGTTGTAGCCGTGGTTTGTGACTCATGAAGTTATAGGAGTCGACTATCCGCTGGTGATGTTGGGAAAACGTGCTAAATATTGATGGTGCTTTTGGTACTTGTAGCCTTTCTGTATTTAGCTGTGTTTTTCTAGCAGTATTTAGTTACCTCACAGGGGGTGTGGCCTCAGGTTGTGACGTCACAGGGGGCGTGTTCTCAGTCAGCCAATCCCAGAGCGGCTCGGTGAAGCGCTCAGACGCAGAGGAGGAAGAAGGAGGGTCGGTGGTCAGAGGGGCAATATGGCCGCCTATAGTTTCCTCCTCCTCCTCCTCCTCACTGTCTCTGTCCTCAAGTCCAAAGCCTGATGGGAAATACAAGACACATTGAGTTAATAATTATATTTTTTTATATTAGAATTAATAGAAGAATGAATATTCTGTTGACAAGTCCAAGGCATAGAGAGAAATACAAGAAAAATCTGTATATAATTATTTATTTTAATTGACAAGAGGAGGGACCAAGGCCTTGTTGGTTTCAAGTCAAAAATATTTATTTTAGAATTATTTATTTAAAGGTGCTCCGAGGAACTTTCTAGTTTGTGTTCATTCTAGTTTTGGACAAAAGCGGTAGTGATTTTACTACGCCAAGTGAACAGTGGTGGGGACCAAGTTATCGTTTTTTCAAGTCATAAGTAAGTCTCAAGTCTGTGCACTGAAGTCCTACGTCCCTCTCCCAATTTAAGCATCAAAATTCTCCAAAAATCTTAAAAAATAAATGTGTCTGTCTGTCTGTCTCACCTCTAAACCCTGTCTGCCCCCCCGGTTGTCTCAGCTCCTGCTCTACACTGGGCTGCAGCGGCTCTCTGCTGGGCGCCATGGCAACATCCGGCACTGTTGGATTCTGGGTAAAAAGGTCTCCGTGCACCAGACCCTCTCTCTCCTCCTCTTCCTCCTCTCTCTCCATCTCCTCTTCCTCTGTTCCATCTGCAGCAAAACAAAATGTATGAGATTGTGTGTGTGTGTGTGTGTGTGTGTGTGTGTGTGTGTGTGTGTGTGTGTGTGTGTGTGTGGTGTGTGTGTGTGTGTGTGTGTGTGTGTGTGTGTGTGTGTGTGTGTGTGTGTGTGTGTGTGTGTGTGTGTGTGTGCAACTGTTTCATCTGCAACAAAACAAAATGTAACAAAAGCAAATCTACATCACCCTCTTTAAATAATGGCCTAATTAGTCATATTTTATAGTTTTCTTCTTGGGACTTGGGACTTTTTTTGCTTCACTGGGGCTTAACGGCCTAATTCACACTTTTGACATCCGCCATTATTCTACAGTGGTCTTATGGGTCTTGGCATTTTTCTGATGGATTTTTTTTTGAATGTATTTAACCACAGGTAATAAAAAAATAAAAGTATTTGGTCTTCTCCATATGCCATTTTTGTTACAAATGGCTGATTTTTGGCAACTATCTGAAAAAGTACATGAGTTGTCTAGATGCATTCAATGACAGTCAGACATTTCAGAATCCGGCAAACATTTGAAGGAGTTTTCAGAACTTTTTTTTCCCTCACAATTCTTTTCAAACAAAGAACTCCTATGTTGGCAAAGTCAGAATTTTTTTAGATTTTCTATGGATCTAACCAGAATTTTTTTGATTGTTTTTTTTTTTTTTGTATTTTATGATTTACCTTTAGTGTAAGTCCCCAGCAGCCCAAAGTCAGTGCCTGTGTCTGTCTCAGGAGTGGCTGTACCCACACTGTTAACCCCAGGGTACAGGGTAGCAGACAGGGTAGCAGACAGGGTAGCAGACAGGGTAGCAGACAGGGTAGCAGTACCCGTGGATGTAGTGGTAGTGATAGTTGTTTTGATTGAAGACCGAAGGATTCCAAAACCACTGGAGTGACTAGTGTCTTCCTCCCATAGCGCTCTCTCTAACGGTCCAACCTGCAGGGAAATAAATCAGGTTATAGTAAAAATAATATCCATATTTGAAAGTGTAAACATTTCTTTAGTTTTTTTTTTTTTTTTAACCTTTATTTATACAGGTAAATCCCATTGAGACCGAAGACTCTTTTGCAAGGGAGACCTGTTTTCCTTTCCCACGTTACCATTCACACACACATTCATACACCGACAGCAGCAGGCTAACTATCGACATTCACACGAGGCAAGGTGGGTGAAGTGTCTTGCCCAAGGACACAACAACTATGACACAGGTGGCAGGGCGGGGATCGAACCTCCAACCCTTTGATCATCGGCAGACCCGCTCTACCACCTGAGCCACAGTCGCCCCAAAATTAATTAATTAATTAATTATGAAAGGTAGAGACAGCGATTCTGGAAAACGAAAAAAAATCCAGTGATTCTTATCCTATGCATCGTAAGCTGGCATTGCCAAGCTACGGCCGGCCTTTTGTTTACATACCTTTTGTTTACATAGCAGTTTAAAGAGGCTAGGCTGTGTATTAACACCAAAAACAAAAATGTCAGCACACACATATTACGGAGAGGTAGCAGATCGTGAGGAGATATTCACTGATTTTGACCAAGAGTGATTTTGAAAACAGTTGTGCATTATCTTTTATCCGTCCTCACCTCCAGGACGGGGGAGGCACGGTGTTCCTGTGGCCCAGAATCATGCACCTCGACTGGGGGAGAGATGTCGGGTTTCTGGGGGGTGGAAGAGTCGAACGATGGACTGTAGCCTGGGTGACACAAAGAGACACGTCAGAAACACATGTTGGTTGGTGTGTGTGTGTGTGTGTGTGTGTGTGTGTGTGTGTGTGTGTGTGTGTGTGTGTGTGTGTGTGTGTGTGTGTGGTGTGTGTGTGTGTGTGTGTGTGTGTGTGAGAGAGTGTCTGTGTGTGTGTGTGTGTGTCTCTGTGTGTGTTTCATAAATAGACCTCTTGTCCCTTTTGAGGTCTACAAAGGCCATAAGGTGTTGACAGTGTGCTTTAGTGTGCTTTAGTGTGTGTGTGTGTGTGTGTGTGTGTGTGTGTGTGTGTGTGTGTGTGTGTGTGTGTGTGTGTGTGTGTGTGTGTGTGTGTGTGTGTGTGTGTGTGTGTGTGTGTGTGTGTGTGTGTGTGTGTGTGTGTGTGTGTGTGTGTGTGTGTGTGTGTGTGTGTGTGTGTGTGTGCAAAGGAGATAATAGTTGTTGAAGGTTGACAAAATACATGACATGGTGTTCATACATTACGAGTTAGTTTAGACTTCGATAAGATACCCATTTAGCTTTGAATGGAGAAATAAATAAAGCTAATACTGTATGTGGCTGTAAGCTGTTGCTATTACAACTTGTGACAATATGAATAACTTTAAAAAAAAAAAAAATTTATTAAAGATATTTTTTGGGCATTTTTTTATGCTTTATTGACAGTGCAGAGAGACAGAGGTGAAATGGGGCAGAGAGGGGAGTGACATGCAGAGAACGACCGCGGGTGGGAATCGAACCCGGGTCCGCTGCTGGGCCCGGCCCGGGGGGGGGACGCCCTACCAACTGAGCTAAGGGCGCCCCTTGAATAACTTCTTGATGCCGTGATACATTTTGGATAACAACATTTTGTTCACAAATGTTTGAAAATAAATGGAGTAATAATGTGTGTGTTGTGTGTGTGTGTGTGTGTGTGTGTGTGTGTGTGTGTGTGTGTGTGTGTGTGTGTGTGTGTGTGTGTGTGTGTGTGTGTGTGTGCGTGTGTGTGTGTGTGAGTGAGTGAGTGAGTGTGTGAGTGAGTGAGTGAGTGTGTGAGTGAGTGAGTGAGTGAGTGAGTGAGTGAGTGAGTGAGTGAGTGAGTGAGTGAGTGAGCGAGCGTGCGTATGTGTGTATGCTTGTGCGTGCGAGTGAGTGCTTGCATGTGTGTCTGTCTGTGTGTATATTATATCATAACATATATATTCTATAACACTAACCAATCAGAGCATCCAGGTCAGGTTTGGTGTGGTTGTTTAGCAAAAAGCAGTATTTGGTCTTATACACCATGCGCCATTTATGTGTTTTGTTTTGCTCACTCTGGTAAATAAATGGTAAAAGGACTCCACTTATAGCTAAATAGATGAAGCCTTTTATAGCGATAGCCGCTAAGAGGCTTAAGTGGGCTCCAGGCAGTTACGCGTCATTCAATTACTAAGTCCGGTGATGAGTATAGTTTGAAAATTTAATAAATGAAGGCAGAATGACAACGGATGAATGAAAACATGACGAGGGTATTGAAAACAAAATAAAGAAAAGATAAACTGCCGACTCTTCAGTGTATCCCCCCTGTCTCCCATGTTTGTTTACTGTCACTCAATGTCTCTTGGTGGGGTATAACTGTAAACAAAATTTCGTTGTTTTGGTACAATGACAAATAAAAGTATCTTGAATCTTGAATCTTGAACTGTTGTAATTGACGCTAGTTTGACGGTAAACAGAAAATATCAGGTGCGCCACTAACCCCCTTTGTCTACTAACCCCCGCCCGTCACGAGTGCCCAGGTATATATATTAAACCACACCCACATGTGTCAATCAAAAGGAAGTGACATAAACCAAAACAGTGTGCGTGACTTTTCAAAATTAACAATAAACAAATAGACCAAATGTATTTTGGCTGCTACACTTTTATTACTGTATGATACCAAAGCGTCCGTTGATAAACTTGTGAGTGTGTGTGTGTATGTGTGTGTGTGTGTGTGTGCGAACGCGCGTGCATGTCTGTCTGCCTGTGTGTCTGTCTGTCTGTCTGTCTGTGTGTCTGTCGGTGTGTGTGTGTGTGTGTGTGTGTGTGTGTGTGTGTGTGCGTATGTCTGTCTGTCTGTCTGTCTGCCTGTCTGCCTGTCTGTCTGCCTGTCTGTCTGTCTGTCTGCCTGTCTGTATATTATATCATAACACATATATTTCTTAACACTAACCTATGAGAGCATCCAGGTCCGGGGTGGTGTGGTTGGTGAGCTCCAGTGGGTCTGTTATATGAACATCTTGGTCGTCTCTGTCCCACTCCTCCTCCTCCCCTCCTCCCCCTCTCCTCTCTCTCTCTCTCTCCTCTGTGTCTGTCGTTCCATAGAAGCCGGAAGCTTCCAGGGACGTCTCTCCGGCCCCATGCCCACCGAGAGGCCCCGTCTCTGGGTCCGAGGAGGCCGCTTGTCCCCTGGAGCTTTCTGGATCTACCAAGTGGACCATACGCTGAAAGCAGAGAGAGATTTATTTTTAATTTATTTTTTAACCTTTATTTATACAGGTAAATCCCATTGAGACCGAAGACTCTTTTACAAGGGAGACCTGTTTTCCTTTCCCACGTTACCATTCACACACACATTCACACACCGATAGCAGGCTAACTATCGACATTCACACGAGGCAAGGT
>CM047518.1:26364603-26379603 GCA_026122265.1 Ammodytes dubius
ACAGAGAGAGAGACAGAGAGAGAGACAGGCAGGCAGAAAGATAGAGAGAGATGGAGAGAGACAGAGAGAGAGAAGGGGGGAGGTGTTACCCCTAAATCTCATCCTGTCCTGCTCTAACACCCCTCAGATCATCGGCTTATAGTCCACTGGGACGGGACCCTCCCCCAAATCCACTCACACAAAATTCACCCTCTTATCCCCTGGCCTCACAGACCCAAAGCGCTTTACATTGTTTAGTACACATTCACCCAATCACTCACACATTCACCCATTCACTCACACATTCATTCATACACCGATAGCAGCAGCAGCTACCACGCAGGGTGCAAGCTAACTATCAGGAGACAGTTTAGGGTTCAGTGTCTCTTTGCCCAGGGACACTTGGACATGTGGCGGGGAGACGGGGGATCGAACCACCGACCCTGTAACCCAGTGGACGACCGCCCTACCCTTGAAAATAATGTTAAAACAAATACAAAACATTTTCTTTCTAATTTAACTAAGGTTGTTAAAACTTGATAATCAAACGGTAACAACTGTAAAGCAGGACAGACCCAAAGATGAACCATTGTAGGCTAATATACAGCTCCGGAAAAAAATGAAGAGACCAGACAGGATTTTTCTTAAATCTTCATCTCTACATTACTTAATGGAAATGCTCTTTAATGACAATATTTTTGGTGGTGAATTTGGTAGAAATGTTGTCAGTAGTTTATAGAATAAAACCAAAATGTTCATTCTACTCAAACATATGCCTATACATAGTCAAACGAGAGACACTGAACATTTGGAGTGGTCTCTTCATTTTTTCCAGAGATGTATATATAATCAAAAAACTGCATCAGTGATTCTGGAGAACGATTTTTGTCAATATCAGTGAATATCTCCTCACGATCCACCACCTGTCCGTAATACAGTCCAGTGTAAATACACAGCCTAGGTTCTGTAAAAGGGGGCATGTTGCTATAGCTACAGTATAGTGGGCCCCTTGGTTAACATATCCATTGTTTACATACCAGTTTACAGAGCCTAGGCTGTAATAAGCATTTGAGAAATGTTTAAAGAAAAATCTCCATCTCAACTTCCAGCCTTTTCAAATGTCAAATTCTGCTTCAAACTGTGTTTTAAAGAATAAATGAAATACGTCGGGTGACACAACAATGAATGTTACAGTCGAGCCAGTGACTTTGTAGGTTATGAACACATAAAGCATAAAAAGCATTGTGTTCATTCATCACATATTCAATCACTGAACACATTCATGAAACACACACACACACACACACACACACACCACGCACACGCACGCACACACACACACACACACACACACACACACACACACACACACATCAGTGACACACCCCACACACACACACACACACACACACACACACACACACACACACACACACACACACCACACACAACACACACACACACACATATTGAACAAATCTGTCATCCATGACAAGGCAAAACTGCAAAATAAAATTTAACAACATTTGGTGAAGATGGTTATTATTCTTCATGCGATGTCTGGTGCAGCAGTGTGTGTGTGTGTGTGTGTGTGTTGTGTGTGTGTGTGTGTGTGTGTGTGTATGCGTGTTGTGTGTGTGTGTGTGTGTGTGTGTGTGTGGTCACTGCGTGTGTGTGTGTGTGTGTTGCTGTGACTGGTGTGTGTGTGGTGTGTGTATGGTGTGTGTGTGTGTTGTGTGTGTGTGTGTGTGAGTCAGACACTACTGCAGTGTGTGTCTGCTGATTTAAGTGCACTGCGCGACTCCCTCCCACACACTTGCAAGTCAGAATTTAACCTGGATGTTTCATTATACAAAACACACACACACACACACACACACACACACACACACAACACACACACACACACACACACACACACACACACACACACACACACACACACACACACAGTCTGCTGGTTCACACCCTTTATATTATTATACGTACCCTGAATTTACCCAATAAGATAAATAAAGTAGCCATCTATATCTATCTATCTATCTATCTATCTATCTATCTATCTATCTATCTATCTATCTATCTATCTATCTATCTATCTATCTAGCTATCTAGCTATCTATCTATCTATCTATCTATCTATCCATCCAACTATCTATCTATCTATCTATCTATCTATCTATCTATCTATCTATCCATCTATCCATCTATCCATCTATCTATCTATCTATCTATCTATCTATCTATCTATCTATCTATCTATCTAGGCCTACACATATCACCATAACTTACACTACAACACAAATACTATTCTCATTATACGGAGTGAAATAATGTCTGTTTGGTTGAGTAGCGAGTTAACACGCATGTGCAATGTTTATCAAAGTCTCGTAACAACTCCCATTAGATTCCAACGGTTAATATTTCTCCCATGTTGTGACGTGCTCCATTAAAAATAACATTCCCTCAATCTATCTCGGCCTACATGTCGAATTACAGGTGAAATAAATATCCTAAAATGTGAACGTATAGCGTATATAATGTTACAATACAAAGCCTTACCTATGAGTGTGATGTGTATCGGGCCCGGCATATCTGCTGCAGTGGCCAGCATCCCTCTCTCTCTCTCTCTCTCTCTCTGGTTCTCTTGCGGCTCTAGTCTCTACCTCTGCGCGGAGGGATCTCACTGTTTTCGGACACAAATGCAGGAAAACGCCGTGTGCATGTCTGGATGATAATATGTGCAATTTGCTAGTTCACTCACACACTAACTCACTCACTAACTCACTCACTCATTCATTCACTAGACAGACAGATAGCTAGCTAGATAGAGAGACAGTGTGTGTGTGCGCGCGCGCGTGTGTATGTGTGAGTGAGGAGTTGCAGTGACAAGATTTCGGGTCTGCTTTGCTGCTGCACCAACCACCGACGTTGGAAATAAATAAACCGCTTGCTGTAGTTACATACGGTGGCCGCTAGATGTCGCTGTTTCGAAGTGAAGATGCTGCGTTCAGGGACTCATCGTCAACGGTCGTTTTTCACAAGGTCTTATACTGTATTATAAATATGTACACGACGACAGAACAAGACTTGATACTAATCTATTAACTATTAATTAAACCGCCTGGCTTGCCTGTAGTTGCTTCGAGCGGCCGCTAGATGTCGCTATGGAGAACATATGCTGCGTTCAGGGTCTCAAACTGTTGGTTTCTACAACTTTTAGTCCACAAATATAAACACCACAAATTAAGTTTTAAATTATATTTGCCTGTTTTAACTGTATTTTTGCTTGTTTTAACCTCCAGGTGTACTTGAGTGTTATGAAAGGAGCCCATAAATAAAATAAATGATCACTCCTGAATTAAAGTTAGTAGAATATTCAAAATACTTGGCCCTTTTATTTATTTTTAAACCTTGCACAGTCCTTTTGTTTTTTTTAACCTTTATTTCTACAGGTAAATCCCATTGAGACCGAAGACTCTTTTTCAAGGGAGACCTGTTTTCCCTTTCCCACGTCACCATTCACATGCACATTCATACACCGATAGCAGCAGGCTAACTATCGACATTCACACGAGGCAAGGTGGGTGAAGTGTCTTGCCCAAGGACACAACAACTATGACACAGGTGGCAGGGCGGGGATCGAACCTCCAACCCTTTGATCATCAGCCGACCCGCTCTACCAACTGAGCCACAGTCCTGTTTGTTAGACAATACCATACGATTTAGGATCTTAATACAAGCGAGATGTCTTAAGTGATAGTAAATGGGGAGGGGGGGGGTGTTACAATCTGTTTAGTATCACAATACATACAATTATACAAGTTTTTTTTTCTCATTTTCCCTCATGTATCTTATATGTTGTTTTGTAGTGTATCTTGTACAGCACTTTGGTCAACTGATGTTGTTTTTAAATGTGCTATAGAAATAAATTAAACTTATACTGAAAATTTAAAAAAAAAAACCTTGGTCAGTAATGTACAGCAGGTTGCAGAAATATTACAGATGTAACTCAGTGTTGTAAAAGAAAACTAAGACAAAAAACAGCAATTTTTTTTTAGCAAATACATTTTATTATCAGAACAGACCAACGATGCAAGTGAATGCATCATTACAAACATCAAAACATCTTTAATTAACTTCTTTCTTTTATAACATCGACTCATTTATTTATTTTTTATTTTCTGACTTTAACAAGAATCTTGAATTACAAATCTCTGAATCTGTGAAACGCTACAAAACAAATTGAAGTGAAACAATTATTCAGATTTTCTTCCAACAACACGGACGTAGAAAAATGTACATTTATTTACAATCAGCCCCGACAGTAGGGCAGTTATTTACGCCCAAATAATCCAGTAGAATAGCACTGGATTATTGGCCATTTCATCATGTTTTACCTCACTGATACTAGGAATGTTCAATTCTTCTAAACAGCATTTAATCCCAAAACAAAACAAAAAAAAACTAATTTTGTGGAGATTTTTTGCTGTATTTCCCCCATTCTGACCATCTTCTAGACAAACTTGATACCGCCTCATATATAGGCTGAAAACCATCCTTAAATAAAAAGGTGAAGTCAGTGATTCTGGAGAACGCTTGTTGTCAAAATCACCTTTTGTCAAAATAAGCAATTTTGAACCATGAGAATAGTTGCTAAAGCGTTATGAAGATGAAAATGTGCAGATTAAGGCCTCCCAGATGCCAGTGTCAGGCAGTGAGATACACAGGAGTTCATGGTGTGATAATGATACAGATATTAAGGACTTCAGAACATCTTCTACAACCTTCTTCCTTCAGCAAAACTATATCATTTATACGATGAGAAACTACCAACATGAATGAAACCCCGGGTACTTTTTTTCTCCTTTTTAATTTTTTTTTTCAAAGTATCTGTCTGTTTCTGTCTGCCTGCCTGTCTGTGTCTGTCTTGGGCCGTGAGATACAGTTGATGAAGCGTTGTGAAGATGATAAAGGACAGTGCGTAGCCAGAGGACTGTAGATGATAAAGGACAGTGCGTAGCCAGAGGACATCAGAACTGCTGCAGGATGAGTTTCTTCTTGCCGTCGTGGCTGAAGCGGTTGGATCTGAACACGTCACTGTCGTAGAACGCTGTCAGGTTGTGGATGTTGATCTGACGAGCCTGGGGGAGGGAGGGAGGGAAGAGATTCAGGTTTGATTAGAGAGCTTTGGATTTAATTTGAATACTCACACAAAGAAATAGAGACAATTGTGTGTCAGGTTGAACGATCTGGAACAAACGAAGTCAGCAGTGATGTTTTACTGTAGCGTCTGTGTGAGTGTGCTTGTGTACCTTGTCAGTGAGGTCTTTCTCTGTGTGTGTGTGT
Source organism: Ammodytes dubius (assembly GCA_026122265.1). Taxonomy (NCBI): domain Eukaryota; kingdom Metazoa; phylum Chordata; class Actinopteri; order Uranoscopiformes; family Ammodytidae; genus Ammodytes; species Ammodytes dubius. The sequence goes on from CM047518.1 coordinate 26,369,932, forward strand.
GTGTGTGTGTGTGTGTGTGTTTACCTTGTTTCTGTCTGCCTTCACTGCCTGTCTGTCTCTCTCTCTTTCTCTCTGTGTGTGTCTGTCTGTACCATGTGTGTGTACCTTGTCGGTGAGGTCTTTCTCCGGTACCTCCACGGTGTGGCCCTGCTGGCCGTAGCGGTTCCTCTGGTAGCTGACCTGCTCCGCCACCAGCTGCTTCAGGATGAACAGCAGCAGCTCGTTGTTGTCCCGACGGAACGAAAGGTACCGAGCAAACGTCTAAACCAGAACACACACACGGGGAGAGAGAGACACACACACACACACACACAGAGAGACACACAGGGACAGGGAGAGAGAGAGAGAGAGAGACACACACACCATTAATATCCAATGAAAATGCATCAGGGACTGTGTTAGAAAATCTTTTTGGTTTGTTAGAAATACTGTCTAATAGAGCCCTGTTATGCTAAGTCAAGCTATAACCATCATTCTTTTTCAGGACAACCTGGGCTTTAAGACCAAACTATAGTTATTCCAACATGTTTTTAACATTACCGACAATTAAATGTAAATTCAAAACTTTAATTTTTTTTTTTTTTTTTAATATATTACAAAAATGTAATATCGGCTGCCACACACACACACACTATACACCCCCCCCCCCCCACACACACAGTCTCTCTCACACACACACACTCCTTTCCCTTACCTTCCTCATGCTCCTCATCACACTGAACTTCTGCGTGTCTATGAAGCTTTCCAGCATGACCCTGATGCCCCCCCCCCCTCCACACACACAGTCTAACACACACACACAGGATACACCCCCACCCCCACACTCTAACACACACACTATACACCCCCACCCCCTACACACACACACACACACAGAGTACACACACCTTCCTCATGGACCTCATCACACTGAACTTCTGCGTGTCGATGAAGCTTTCCAGCATGACTCTGATGGCCCCACACACACACACAGGATACACCCCCACCCCACACACACACACAGTCTCTAACACACACACACAGTCTCTAACACACACACACTCTTTCCCTTACCTTCCTCATGCTCCTCATCACACTGAACTTCTGCGTGTCGATGAAGCTTTCCAACATGACCCTGATGGCCATGTTGACATCGTCCTCCACTACGTAGTCTCTGAGGTGCATCTTAGCGTGAGCCTCGGCCATACGGATCATCGACTCTATGTGACGCACTGTGATCGGGATGCTGCCGGTGGCCTGGGGGAGGGAGGGGGGGGGGAGAGGGAGGGGGGACACAGATTAGGCAAACATTTTTATTTTAACCTTTATTTATACAGGTAAATCCCAGCTGACTAGAGTTTTTCAAGGGAGACCAGTTCCCATTCTATCACACACACACGCACACACACACAATTAGGCTTAAATGAATGACTAGAAGAGCCATTTTATAAACACACTTATGTTGGTATTTAAGCATTTTTTATCTAAAAAAAAAAAATAACTTTATCAACACATAATCAAACATTGTTTGACATTATTAGCATGCCAGTTGCAACAACACAGTCACAAATCTACAAATAAAAGCGAAAAAAAAAAAAAAATGTAAGTACTATTTCACATCCGTAGTGAAAAGAAATGTGTCAAAAAGATATATAGGGATGCTGCCCATAGCCTGGTGGGGACAATAAACAAATATTGGCCTTAAACTAATGACTATATACAAGATGTTCAATACAATAATGTTGATATTTTAGCTATGGTTGTTTTTGGTATAGTTACAGGATTTCTGCAAGTTTAAACGTTAGGCTAAAAATAATGACTAAAAGAAGAGCTGTTTTATACAATAATGTTGATATTCAAGCAATGGTATTTGGTATAATTAAAAAATATATATCTTTGCTCGAAACTATTTAGTGACACTTAGACAAATAAACTCAATTCCTTTCTCTCACCATTGACTCTTTTCGCAGTTCACTGTAGATTCGAGCCACTTTGTCCTGATCCATCTGGTTCAGTTTGGGCTGAATCTGAAACACACAAGGGAAATAATATAAGTTAACGTTTAAACATTTAGTGAAACGTTAGCCTCGTCTTTCCACATTTAAAAACAGTTCTAGGTGGAGTCAGTGATTCTGGAGACCACCACTACTGCCTGTCTGTACCGTGTGTGCAGTGAAAAAAACATCCAGTCTTAATACACAGCCTAGGCTCTGTAAACTGTGAATGAGTGAGTGAGTGAGTGAGTGAGTCAGTCTGCCTGTCTGTCTTACCCTCTCTTTGGAGTAGATGATGTGTGTGTGTGTGTGTGTGTGTGTGTGTGTGTGTGTGTGTGTGTGTGTGTGTGTGTGTGTGTGTGTGTGTGTGTGTGTGTGTGTGTGTGTGTGTGTGTGTCTACCTCCCTCCCTGTCTCCCTGCCTGTCTGTCTCCCTGTCTCCCTCCCTGCCTGTCTGTCTCCCTCCCTCCCTCCCTTACCCTCTCCTTGGCGTAGATGTGTGTCTCCCTCCCTCCCTGTCTCCCTGCCTGTCTGTCTCCCTGCCTGTCTGTCTCCCTGTCTCCCTGCCTGTCTGTCTCCCTCCCTCCCTCCCTGCCTGTCTGTCTCCCTCCCTCCCTGCCTGTCTGTCTCCCTCCCTCCCTCCCTGCCTGTCTGTCTCCCTCCCTCCCTCCCTCCCTTACCCTCTCCTTGGCGTAGATGTGTGTCTCCCTCCCTCCCTGTCTGTCTTACCCTCTCCTTGGCGTAGATGATGTATTTCCTCAGCAGAGCCTGTGGGATGGTCGGGGCGTCGGAGGTGTTTGGTAGAATCACTTCCTCCAGCACCACGCCTGACTCCTTGTTGCTAGGGTGATGCTTGATGTGAGACCCAACCACGAAGCGAGCCAGCATCTCATCCTGGGGGAGGGGGAAAGAAAATGAATATTAAACTTTGAATTTGAACTTTTTTTTAATTTTATTTCAGACATATCAAAAACAATACAAAACTAAAAAAAAAAAAAAAAAAAAAACATGTCAGTGAGTGTGTGTGTGTGTGTGTGTGTGTGTGTGTGTGAGTGAGTGTGTGTGTGAGTGAGTAGTTTTACCTGTACGGGGTCGATAGTGTCCCTGACGACACACAGAATGTCAAACCGAGACACGATGGGTTCAGTCAGATCAACGTTCTCAGCGAAGGTCAGAGAGGGGTCGTACCGCCCGCCTGGGAGGAACAGGGAAAAAAAATTACTTTTAAAATGTATGTTCAAACATAAATATTTACTTTACACACTTCTTTAGCTCATTTGCGACAAATAAATTAAAAAACTCAAATGATGAGACTCAATGCAGATCCATAATTTAAAGTTACAAGGAAAAAACAAAATAAGTCTCTTTCAAAGTTTGAGTTAGCTGGGGGCGCCCTTAGCTCAGTTGGTAGGACGTCCCCCCCCCATGGGCCTCGGCCAGCAGCGGACCCGGGTTCGATTCCAGCCCGCGGTCGTTCTCTGCATGTCACTCCCCTCTCTGCCCCATTTCAACTCTGTCTCTACACTATCAATAAAACATAAATATGCCAAAAAATATCTTAATAAAAAAAGAAGAAGTTTGAGTTAGCTTTCGACTTACACCTATGTTAAGAATGTAAACAATAAATAAACTCACAATTGAATGACAATGCACTACTCGTGAGTGAGCGTGTCTGTCTCTGTGTGAGAGAGTGAATTGTTACCTATGGGGTTTCTAAGCTACTATGACAGTAAACATGGCCTTCAGTGATGTGAATGAGTGAGCGTAAGAGTGAGTGAGTGAGTATATTACCTATGGGGTAATATACTCACTTACCTAACACAGTGCATCTGGCCTGTAGCGAGTGTCTGTCTGTCTGCCTGCCTGCCTGCCTGCCTATCTGCCTGCCTGCCTGTCTTACCTATGGGGTTGGAAGCAGCTAACACGGTGCATCTGGCCTGTAGTGAGTATATTACCTATGGGGTTGGAGGCAGCTAACACAGTGCATCTGGCCTGTAGTGAGTATATTACCTATGGGGTTGGAGGCAGCTAGCACGGTGCATCTGGCCTGTAGTGAGTATATTACCTATGGGGTTGGAGGCAGCTAACACAGTGCATCTGGCCTGTAGTGAGTATATTACCTATGGGGTTGGAAGCAGCTAGCACGGTGCATCTGGCCTGTAGTGAGTATATTACCTATGGGGTTGGAAGCAGCTAGCACGGTGCATCTGGCCTGTAGTGAGTATATTACCTATAGGGTTAGAGGCAGCTAGCACAGTGCATCTGGCCTGTAGTGAGTATATTACCTATGGGGTTGGAGGCAGCTAGCACAGTGCATCTGGCCTGTAGTGAGTATATTACCTATGGGGTTGGAGGCAGCTAGCACGGTGCATCTGGCCTGTAGTGAGTATATTACCTATGGGGTTGGAGGCAGCTAGCACGGTGCATCTGGCCTGTAGTGAGTATATTACCTATGGGGTTAGAGGCAGCTAGCACGGTGCATCTGGCCTGTAGTGAGTATATTACCTATGGGGTTGGAGGCAGCTAGCACGGTGCATCTGGCCTGTAGTGAGTATATTACCTATGGGATTAGAGGCAGCTAGCACAGTGCATCTGGCCTGTAGTGAGTATATTACCTATGGGGTTAGAGGCAGCTAGCACGGTGCATCTGGCCTGTAGTGAGTATATTACCTATGGGGTTGGAGGCAGCTAGCACGGTGCATCTGGCCTGCAGCGAGGTGACGATCCCGGCCTTGGAGATGGAGATGCTCTGCTGCTCCATGGCCTCGTGGATACTCGTCCGGTCGGCATCATTCATCTAGAGACACAGGTACCACAGTTAGTCTTTTTACCACGCCAGCTGTTTAGAGGAGCTTATTTTTTTTACATTTCAGAATCGTTTTAAGACTATAACAAAGTATTTTTCCGAACTACAATCGTGTATTTTATCATCTCATCTTTTCTCTCTCTCTCTCACACACACTCAAACACACACACTGTCTCTCTCTCTCTCTCTCTCTCTCTCTCTCTCTCTCTCTCTCTCTCTCACACACACACTGTGTCTCTCTCTCTCTCTCTCTCACACACACTCAAACACACACACTGTCTCTCTCTCTCTCTCTCTCTCTCTCTCTCTCTCTCTCTCTCTCTCTCACACACACACTGTGTCTCTCTCTCTCTCTCTCTCACACACACTGTCTCTCTCTCTCTCTCACACACACACACTGTGTCTCTCTCTCTCCCTGTCACACACACTGTCTCTCTCTCTCTCTCACACACACACACACACACACACACACAGTCTCTCTCTCACACACACACACTCTCTCTCACCTTATCAAACTCGTCTATGAGGCAGACCCCCCTGTCTGCGAGCACCAGGGCTCCAGCCTCCACTCACTCACACACTGTCTCTCTCTCACACTCTCTCTCTCACACACACACACACACACACACACACTGTCTCTCTCTCTCTCTCACACACACACACACACCGTCTGTCTCTCTCACACACACACACACACACACACACACACACACACACACTGTCTCTCTCTCTCTCTTACACACACACACACACACACACACCCCCCCGTACCTTATCAAACTCGTCTATGAGGCAGACCCCCCTGTCGGCGAGCACCAGGGCTCCAGCCTCCAGGGTCCACTCGCGGCTGACCGGGTGTCTCTGTACGTAGGCCGTCAGCCCCACCGCAGACGCCCCCTGCCCCGTGGTGAAGACCGCCCTGCTGGACACCTTCTCCACATACCTAGAGAGAGGGAGAGGGAGGGAGAGAGGGAGGGAGGGGGGAGAGAGAGAGAGAGAGAGAGAGAGAGAGAGAGAGAGAGGGAGAGAGAGAGAGAGAGAGAGAGAGAGGGAGAGAGAGAGAGACAGAGAGAGACAGAGAGAGAGAGATATATTAGGAATGACTGGTGGAACTTAAAATGTTCATTCAAGTGGATATACATCTCTGGAAAAAATGAAGAGACCACTCCAAATGTTCAGTGTCTCTTGTTTTACTCTTTATAGGCATATGTTTTGAGTAGAATGAACATTTTGGTTTTAAAATATAAACTGACAACATTTCTACCAAATTCCAAATACATTTTTTGTCATTAAAGAGCATTTCCATGAAGTTATGTAGAGATGAAGATTGAAGAAACATCCAGACTGGTCTCTTCATTTTTTGGATATGTTTTGAATCAGGTTTGTTGGTACGTACTTGAGGAACTGTGACTTGGCGGTTCCTGGGTCTCCACACAGCAGAACGTTGATGTCGCCACGCACTTGTGTTTACCACTGAGAGAGAGAGGGGGGGGGGGAAGAGAGAGAGAGAGAGAGAGGGGGGGGGGGAGAGAGAGAGAGAGAGAGAGAGAGAGAGAGAGAGAGGAGAGGGGGGGGGAGAGAGACAGTGAGAGACAGACAGAGAGAGAGAGAGGGGGAGATAGAGAGACAGAGAGATGGAGATAGACAGAGAGAGAGAGAGAGAGAAAAAAAAGTTTTTAAGTTCAACAATAGATTGACTGTATATTCACTACTCTTGATAATGATTAAGAAGTGCACAAACAATCATTCTGTGTAGTAATTGCTCAAAGTCAAGTAAAGTGTGTGTGTGTGTGTGTGTGTGTGTGTGTGTGTGTGTGTGTGTGTGTGTGTGTGTGTGTGTGTGTGTGTGTGTGTGTGTGTGTGTGTGTGTGTGTAGCTATAGTGTGTGTGTATAACCTACCAGGGTTTTTTGGGACTCCTCCGAACAGGGCGAGGGCCAGAGCTCTCTTGATGTCTTCATGTCCGTAGATAGAAGGAGCCATGCTGGCAAAGATCTACACACACACACACACACACACAAGACAGTCAGGATACACAACTAAGGGCTAAATTCCCTTTTTCAAAACAATGAATGACCCACAATGGGTTCAGACATGAACCGTAAGAGTGCATGTGAGTGATCGAGTGGTCTGTCTGTCTCTTTGTCTGTGAGTGAGTGAGTGAGTGTCTGAGTGTGCATGTATGCCTGTCTGTCTGTCTGGTGTGTGTGTCTGTGTGCTTGCGTGTGCGTGCCTGCATGTATGTATGTGTGAGTGAGTGAGTGAGTGAGTGGGTGGGTGAGTGTGTATATCTGTAGTAGTGAGTGTGTGCTTGCATGTGTGTGCGTAAGAGAACGTGTGTGTAGGCGTGTGTGTGAGCAGCTATACGTGATTGTGTGTTTCAGTACCCACCCTCTCTCCGATGCGTTCGTCCTTGGACAGAGCCACGATGGCCTTCACGTCCTCGTCTGTCAGCTCTGCCACGGCGACGCCCTGGTCTCTGCGTGTGATGTGATTGGCCAGAATCACCGTGGCGAACACCGGGAAACCGTTAGCCATGTTCAGAGAGCCGTCGTAGTTGTTATGGTAGATCCCTGTCAGCTCCTGGGAGGGGGGGGGGAAAATATACATATGTATAAAGGTCCTGTGAGCGAAAAGGTTCTTTTAGCTAACGTGTGTGTGTGTGTGTGTGTGTGTGTGTGTGTGTGTGTGTGTGTGTTACATTTTTATTTAGCTGATGCTTTTATCCAAAGCGACTTCCACTAAGTGCATTCAACAATGAAGGTACAAACTCAGAACAACAGGAATCACGTCAGTACTATAGCTGCAAATAAACCAAACTACAAAGTGAAACATGTAAGTGCTACATGGAGGTGTAACAAGTAAATTTTTTTTTCTTCATGTAAAAATGGTACCGTGTGTAATGTCAGGGTATTTAGAGTAATCTAGTGGTTAGATTGTAGATGTCAACGCTCCCTTGCTAACTGGGAGGATTTACAGAAGCTACGGTGGCCTTAAAGGACAAGAAGCTATAGTTACTATTATGAAAGAAGTGAGTGAGTGAGAGAGTGTGTGTGTGTGTGTGTGTGTGTGGTGTGTGTGTGTGTGTGTGTGTGTGTGTGTGTGTGTGTGTGAGATTTCTACTCACGATCTCGTCCCCAGGTTTGCAGATGTCCACCAGGTCAGCTAACAGGATGGCGTCTTTGGATCTGGGCAGGCGACCGGCGGCCACCTTCCCTGGGCTTTCCTGCAACGTGATTCGCTGGTAGTTCTGATACACCGTCTGTAGGAGCAACGTGATTGGTCGGTTAATATACTGTCTGTCTGTAGGAGGCACCTGATTGGTTAATATACTGAGGGTAGCACACATGGACATTGGTTGATACAAGGAAATAAGAAAAAACGCTTCAATTTCCAGCAAAAAAAAAAAAAAAACTTAACTTTAAAATTAAAACAATGCAACTTGGCAAAAATGAAATGCTTATATCTATATTTATTCTATCATTCTATTGTTTAATTTGTCCATATATTCATATACAGGGTCCAAAATGTACTTTTTGGCTTACCTACCAAGGTGGTTGGTAGATGTTTTTGTATATGGCCTTGAAGTTTGAAATAAAGTAAAAAAGTCTAAACATTGGGTTCTCTGCATACATGTCACTCCCCTCTCTGCCCTATTGCATCTCTGTCTCTCCACGCTGTCCATAAAGCAAGACAAAAATGGCAAAAATAATGTTAAAAAATAAACACTTAAAGGCCTACTTCACCGGTGGGAATATGTGATGTCACAGTAAGAGAAATGTAGGGTTAGACAGTGACCGTAAAACACTTTATCTGCCTTTTCTCAGGCTAGGATGAACCAATTTCTATTTTCTTTGCACATTTATACTACATAGGATCTCTGAATTCAATACACCTTCATATTCCCACCGGTGAAGTAGGTCTTTAAATGTAACCCCCCCCCCCCTCTCTCTCTCTCTCTCACCTGCTCCATGTTGATCTCAAAGGGCCCCAGACTCTGACACTCAGGACAGGTCCCTGGCTTCACCTCCTGGTTCTGGGACTGGAAGAACGGGCCCAGGACGAAGTTACAGCGGTTGCAGTTGTACTTGACCATCCCCAGCTGAGGCAGCACACTGGTGCAGCTGCTCACTACACCACTGGTACGGATCAGCTGGTTTAAGTGCAGCTGACTGGAAATAAACCAGAGAAGAAGAGGAGAGTTAGTGGAGGACTGGAAATAAACCAGAGAAGAAGAGGAGAGAGTTAGTGGAGGACTGATTAAGATAAGGACATATAATAGGCATAAAAGACACACACACACACACACACACACACACAGAGTACAGACAGACAGACACACAGCTGGTTTAAGTGGAGCTGACTTGAAACCATAGAAGAAGAAGAGAGTTAGTGGAGGACTGACAAGGATAAGGACATAGGCACAGGACACGCACATGGAGCTGGCTGAAAACCATAAAGGAAGGAGAAAGCGTGTATTTTATTATTTAGGATACACATTACTTATACTGTAGTAAGATATTTATTTCCTGAGGTGTCACAAGATAAAACAAGGCATTCAATTTATCCTAAAAACATCCACATTGTCAATACAATATGAGTATGTTTAAGATTTGTAGTTCTACTGTTATATTCACAATTCCTTCTTAATAAAGGAATAAAAAAAGCTTATAACATTAAACAAGGACATAGCTGGTTCAGGATATGTTCTACTGATAATGTAACATGTTAGATCTTACCGTAGTGAGCGTATCTCTTCCACTAGCGGAAGGTTACAGATGCGGACGTGGATCTCGTGAGCGATTCGGTCGTATTTGGGATACATGGCCAACACCACCTCTTTACCTGCTTCATCAAACACCTGGACACACACACAGACAAAGACACAAAGACAG
>CM047518.1:26384603-26387103 GCA_026122265.1 Ammodytes dubius
GTGTCTAATGCTTATCTGATTGACAACACCAACAACAACAACAACACACTGATTTACTCACATGACAATGCGAGTACTAAAAGTATGGCCAGAGTGAGCAATTCTGGAGAACGCTTTTGTCAAAATCAGTGAATATCTCCTCATGATCCACAACTTGTCTGTCCTGACTTTTAAATATGTTAATACACAACGTAGACTCTGTAAACTGGTGTGTAAACAATGGGGGCCCAGCTAGCTAGCAACATTCCCCTTTACAGAGCCCAGGCTGTGTATGAACCAGACAGGTTAGCAGATCGTGAGGAGATATTCACTGATTTTGACAACAAGCGTTCTCCAGAATCACTGACTACACCTTTAATGTACAGCATGCACTGGACACCATTATTCTAGGGTTTTCATCTGGTTAAAAGTTTGGTTCTAGTTTTTAGTTTTATAGCTCATCCTTGCATTAGTATTTCGCAGAATGTGCACTGTTACTGTATGAAATTAAATCTATCATTTGTATTTCTATATGCAGCAGTAGTCATAATGGAGGACAGTTTTAACGTACATGCTTTCCCCTGTGTATTTCTATGTGACGTTGCTTCTCTACACTGTGTAGAAAATATTGTACTTTTAACTCCACTGCGCGTATTCGACAGTTATAGAGACTTTGCACATTAAGATCTTACTTGCTCAAACATTCTCAGCTTATAAATTATGATGCAAACAGCTCTGTATATAAAGACATTAAGAGTATCACCATTTCAACCAGCATAGATATTCAAATAGTAATGCATTAGTAAAGAAATCATAAAAAGATCATATAGCCTACAACTTGTTTTAATATATGAGAATCTAGGCCAGCAGAATCAAAAGTGAATCGACTATCTCAAGAAAAACGACTAGCCACATGGCAGGGCTGGACTTACAACAATGACACACACAAAGACACACACACACGTTAGATATTATTGATCACGTCAGCAGCTGATTAAAAAGCGATAAAATACAACATATACATTTCAGGTTCGGCTTGAAAATCATTTTAATACTTTAAAGGGAAAGTCTAAGCTCTCTCTCTCTCTGTCTGTCTGGCATTGTTGTGATGGCGACGCACGTCAAACTTATACACTTATAAACAGCAGAAAACTACACTACTTCACTTTAACGAGATATCCATTCACTTTAACGACTATTTATCAACGTGTAAGTCGATTTTGAGGCGTTTTCATGGGTTTTTTAATGGTTTTCTACTCACCGCCATTGTTAAGCTCTGTATGTCTGCCTCTTCTGAAGGAACTTCTTTCCTGCAGTGAGCGAGCAGCGTTTTCCCGCGAAAGGATCACGTGACGCCCAAAGCCCGCGAAAAGTAATGAATATTCTAATCTGCCTCTGACGTATCGCCTCCTCATTGGTTGGTCCGTGTTAAAGAGGCGGGTTCTTAAAGTACAATGCGTTTCAGGCACAAGTAAGGCTGTGTGGTTTAAATATATTACATTTTATAATTATATGTATTTTTTAACAGCAAAAGCACAATGCTTTTCTGTCTATTTACATATTTTTATTGATTCTCAAAGAAACATACCGTGCCGATTACTGTTGGATCAGGGGCGGGGTTTATGACGTAATATTTTTTCCCGGGAAAATTTGGACCTCCCTCATGTTAAAACGAAAAAAAAGAAAAAAAAAACTGTTGTCACTTTACTGAGAGGAAACGGTTGGACACGTTTTCCTTTGTTATAAGTTTGCTGTAAAATAATTAACAAAAATCATAAAAAAATTATATATAAAAATATATACGAAAATTAGGCAGCAAATAGCCCGAGAAACTTTTAATCTGTAAATGAAAAAAATAAAAATAAACTAAGCTAAAAAGTAAAAAAATTAAACAAGTGAATGAAATATAAATATAAGAAGTTTTAAAGCTTTACATAACAATAGGGTAACAGTATAAATATTAAGTTAATATATAATTGCCACACACACACACACACACACACACACACACACACACAACACACACACAGACACTGACAACAAAACGGACACACATTTGAAACCAACACCTCCAGTTTAATAATCATTATTATTATTTTATGACACATTCACTCATTCATAACATATCGCATCGCCCCCGTTCAAAGCCCTGAACTTTAACCAATCACATTCATATGTATGTACAGTATCAAAACAACAGAACAGCTGAAATAAACAATAACAAATCATATCTCTTTGCAAAGGGATTTTTAGTGCAGCAAATAAATAAATATCACAAAGAAAAAATAATAATTCACTCATTGGTATCAAAATCGACTTCAGCTTGAACACATAAAAAGATGGCTGACATTCAGAAAAGCAAGTGGATGTGTGTGTGTGTGTGTGTGTGTGTGTGTGTGTGTGTGTGTGTGTGTGTGTGTGTGTGTGTGTGTGTGTGTGTGTGTGTGTACGTTTAACCGTTAATGATTAATGAACTGTAAAATAATTTGTTCTTCATTTCACATAAAATCCAGTTTACACA
>CM047518.1:26392103-26394603 GCA_026122265.1 Ammodytes dubius
GACAGACAGACAGAGGGACAGACAGACAGACAGACAGACAGACAGACAGACAGACAGACAGACAGACAGACAGACAGACAGACAGACAGACAGACAGACTTACTTTAGTTTGACGGACAGGGGGATTGTGTAGAAGAAAACGTTGATCTGAAAGACGCAGAGGAAGAAGAGTCTGAAGTGTTCAAACATCTCAGCGAAGAAATACCAGAAGAGCCCGATGTTAGGAGTCAGGTCTGGAACTGAGAGGCTGGAGACAGACAGACAGACAGACAGACAGACAGACAGACAGTAATCAGTATAGAGAAAATACAAGTTTTTTAATAAATTAATAACAGGAACTAAAATTTAACAGAAAAAAAAAATGTTAAAAAAAAAAAAAAAAAAAAAAAAAAAAAAACTTGCTAATGCTCTCTTATATTATTTTATAATCACAAATTATGTTTCACATTCTGTAAAAATGTGCTCTGTGGAGTTGTCTTCTGACAAATAAAGATATTACAATATTACATTTACATCACAAAATAAAATAAAAATCTAATGTTTTGGGATGCACCTGTATGTTTGTGTTTTATCAAATGTTTTAAATAAAGTAGATTTTTCGAGATTATTAAAAAAAACTATTTAAATATTCCTGACTCACATGAATCCGTAGACAGAGGGCAGAAAGTCCCAGGATCCGAGCAGGAAGAATGAGAGGCCCACGATGACGAACAGGCTGCCCAGGTACATGAAGGCATACTGGGCCACGAACCACCAGAAGCTGGCCCTGCGAGGGTTCACTGGGATGTACTGGCGCTACGGAGGGGGACAGGGGGACAGGCAGAAATACAGATAAATATAGAAAATATTTTAAAAAAAACATAAAAAAAGTAATAAAAAAAATCAGAAATCCAGGAAATTATAGCAAATATTTATTGCTACGCGATTCACACAATATCTTGCCAGTGTGTACATCAGTTGAAGTTGAAAATATTTAACAATGAAGTGGTTCACTGGGATGTGATGAGGCTAGGGAGGGGGGACAGGAAGGGTTAACGATAGGGCAAAAATATATCAAATATTTTGAGTAGCTACAAGGAACTTTCAGTTTGTGTTAAGTCTTGCACTACTGTGTTTGTACTACGCCAGCTGTTGTTCCTGGGTGAGCGTATACCCATGACAAAGGCATTAAGAAAAACTATATAAAAATATCATTCTTTACACTGATGGTCTCGTTTGCTGTTACATGTCATTCATGATCATCAGAGGAAAAATGAGACTGTTTCAGAAATATTTAAAAAAGTTCCTCGAAGCACCATTAGATTAACAACAAGCAAAAGATTTTTTAAAGTAATTTTCATAAAGTCAAATATGCAATGTATCAACCTTTATATAGTGTAGTGTCACTAAATTCAGTTCAACAACCATTTTAAAACAGCAACAAAAAAACGAATCATAATAATAATCATTGCAGCTCTTGAAATTATATCAAATATTCAAATAAAAAGAAACTGAGAATTGTCCCTCCATTTTAAACCTACCTGCATGAGATAGAGCAGAGCAGAGGCACAGAGAGTGAGAGGGTAGATGGACTGATAGGTAGCCAGAGACAGGAAGATGGCGCTAAGCAACACATTCCCTACAAACACAAACACAAACACAAACGTTTATATTTTATATTTTTACTGTTTACAATTCTTAAAGCTGGGGTATAAGATTTCTGATTGGTCAAAGTTAACATGAGCTGTACACTTTGACCAATCAGAGCGAGGCTTCGATTCTCTGTTGTTATTGGCTGTTGGGACTGTCCATTCACTTTGGCACCGACTTTGTTGGTGTAGTAGAGCGTGTCAGGGAGGGACCATAGGGGAGGGACCAAAGAGAACAAGTGGAGCGGTTGAGGTATTTGGATTCAAATCTCTATCCCAACTGCTATTTTCTCCCCAAATCCTCCACCCCAGCTTTAACTCATATTTTCTCATGTCCCACTAGAGCAGTAGGACTTTCTTTCTTTACCTTTTATCGTGGCGAGGATGAAGAGAGAGATGACAGCGTTGTTAAGGCCACAGGTCGCCTTGGCAACGCAGGACAAGATGGTGAAAGGGTTCAACAGGTAACTGGGACACAAGAGGAAGAAGAAGTGAGATCACCTTTATTTATACAGGTATATCCTATATATCATACAACAAATCTTATTTATTTTTTATTTTTTTTACAACTTTAAGACAGCTGTAGTGTTTCCTTAATGGGCTCTTAAGTTTCAAGCGTTCACCTCCATTAATCAGTCTTTGTTTCCTTTGTTCATTCACAGAAATACACAAGAGCCTATGAAAACAACTACATCCGAAAAAATGCTTTTACTTATTATTAGTATTATTTTGCTCTGACATTTTGAGCATTCCTACAGATGTATTATGTGATGATCATATATTTATTTGGTGCGTGGAAACCTGTTTTTTAACACAGTGTGTGTGTGTGTGTGTGTGTATATGTCTCTGTGTGTGTGTGTGTGTGTGTGTGT
>CM047518.1:26399603-26439603 GCA_026122265.1 Ammodytes dubius
TGTGTTCACCCCGGAAGCTTTATGTGTTTGAACAAAACACGATTGACAAAGCTCTGTAAAGTTAGATACAGCACCATGCACAGCACACACTGGTTTTCCGCTCGAGATATTTTCTTTTTCTTAAAAACTGGCACATTTCGTTTCATCTTAAAAACCAAACGGAACAAGCGTGAAAAAGCACTTTTCTATCTATCTATCTATCTATCTATCTATCTATCTATCTATCTATCTATCTATCTATCTATCTATCTATCTATCTATCTATCTATCTATCTATCTATCTATCTATCTATCTATCTATCTATCTATCTATCTATCTATCTATCTATCTATCTATCTATCTATCTATCTATCTATCTATCTATCTATCTATCTATATAGCCTATCACAAAAAAACAACTTTTTTAAAATTCAGTTTGTTCTTATCACTTGAAGTCGACAATGATCTAAAACTCATCTTCTATTAACAAAAAGGTGTCCAATCGAATTAAAGTCACTAATTTTAAGCTTTAGAATACTTTTATTTCTTAGTTATTTTGTTTCTCAATCAAAACAGATGTGTTGGTTATTTTACGCTGAAAGCCAAAAAGTACGGAAGTGTCTGCTGTTGCTAGGTAACTTGACGTAACGAGCCACTACGCTGGCTTGCTGTTGATTGTGAATTTCGTTTTCATTTCTCGCCTAGATGAAACTGAATTGATGTCATTTCAGTCAGTGCTTTAGCTTAAAACAAAACAAACAACCATGTCAGGTTTAGAGGTGTTATATACGTGTGTCGGCGGCGCCATTTCGTGCCCACAGGACGCCGTAGTTTGTTTCGTTCACTGGGAAATGATAAAAAGCGGATACAGGTGCATCGGCTCTGGAGACGAGGTAAAATATCAGCTAATGTTTTGTTTACGTTATGCTAACAACACTGCACCATACTCCATTACAAATATAGTTGTTTAGAGCCACAATAATCATACATCAGCATTGCTTAATGACGTAATTTATACATTTTTGGAGGAATTGTAAATTGATTATTTATGTGTTTATACTAACCGCTTTGACGAAACGTTTCCACTGCCTGTTGTATGAGAAAACCAACATTACACTAGGCTCATATGAGTGACTTTAACTTGTCATTTTAGGCAAAATACCTGCAATTTTGTGATTAAATCATACGCCGAATTAAAGAGTAGCTATTACTTGTTCAGTTCAAGTATTTTGGGATGGGCTTTACCGTGTTTATTTATCTGTACTTGCCAGAAATAAATTAAACTAGTAATTTTTTCAATGGGATTTTGTGGTAGCTAGTTAACCGCTCTCTAGTTTAGAGTATCGCTATCTACTGCATGTTACAGCGAATGCATGCAACGTATTTAACTTTGAATTAATGAACTGTTTGTTGTAAAATTAACCGAATAGATAGTTTTAGAGATACTATTACAAAGCTCTGAAAACTGTCATGTCATCTCCAGCAATGCTATCACATAGTTGTGCCACTTGGGGCCAGTCGCCAGTTACACTCAAACACTACATTTGTTTTGTTCTTTATTCTTTACATAGTGGTCCATTGTCTTCCTGTGATTCACATTAAACTAAAACAAAAACATGAATAAAACAATCATTTCAAACCACATGTTATTAGTATGGCAATAAGATTTAGATTTAGCCAGAATTAGCCAAATATAATTTCAAATTCAAGTGTGGATTCATTTGTTATAATGCACAACAGGAGAGATGCAGTAATTGGCAATACAATACTTATATTTGGAATGCAACATACAAAAAACAGAATATGTAAAGAAAAAACGCACAAGATAATCTTAGACGTAAAAAAAGACGGATATGATATGACAAAACAATAAATATCAGTAAACCTGTAATAGCAACTAAAACAAAAACAAATTCACTGCTGTTTAGTGGTTATATATATCCCCCCCCCATAGAGGCTCAGTCCTCATCACAGCAGTCATGGGTTCCAGTCTGGCCCCCATTTCATCTCTGTCTCTCAAAAAAACTTACATAGCAAAAATGATATTTAAAAAAAAAAAATTGTTTCTTTCTTGCTGTTTTGTAATTTAACTCTCTGTCTGTCTGTCTGCCTGTCTGTCTGCCTGTCTGTCTGTCTCTCTGTCTGCCTGCCTGTCTGTCTGTCTCTCTCCTGCAGCCTCGTAGCGGTGATAAGAAGTCCGAGCTCCTTCCCTCTGACTGGAGCAGCAACAAAGAGCTGTACAGTCTGAGATACAGAGCCTCAGACAGCGACACTCAACTGCTGCTCAAAGCCATCGCTGTCGACTCCACACTCATCTTTAACCTCATGGTACGCGTGCTGTGTGTGTGCGTGCGTGCTGTGTGTGTGTGTATGTATGTTGGTTTGTGACTGATATCACTGTTTAGGTCTACTTTACATGTTGTTACCTATTCACTAAAAAGCTGTATTATTTGATATGTATATGAGTAAATAGATGTTAATCTTTTGAGTGTGTGTGTGTGTGTGTGTGTATGTGTGTGTGTGTGTGTGTGTGCGTGCGTATGTGTGCGTGTGTGTGTGTGTGTGTGTGTAGAACTCCGGCACGCAGCAGGTTTCAGACTTGACGGTGAACATCAGTGATCACGTGAATGCCGACCAGCTGCGCACATATGACAGGTTAGTATGTTAGTGTGCACTCACACGTTGATCTGTGCCGTGCTTAAACGCGATTGGCGATAATGCCCCCTCCTTCAGCATTAATCAGCGCTGTGTAATAAACATTATTATTACACAAACACCTATACCAGAGTACAGACAGTTCTCTACCGATTTTCATCTCTGTCTCTCAAACTAATAAAACATAAAAATGCCCCAAACACAGAAAAAGACTCAATATATATATATTTTTTTTTGATGAATGAAGTTAAAAGCCATCTATATAACATAGTTTTCTTTTTTTTTTTAAGATATTTTTTGGGGGCATTTTTATGCTTTATTTGATAGTGCAGAGAGACAGAGGTGAAATGGGGCAGAGAGGGGAGTGACATGCAGAGAACGACCGCGGGCTGGAATCGAACCCGGGTCCGCTGCTGGGCCCGGCCCGGGAAGGGAGACGCCTTACCAACTGAGCTAAAGGCGCCCCATAACACAGTTTTCTCTGTTGTTTCAGTGTGTATAAGGAGGCCTCCGGTCTATCAGAGAAGGTGCGTTCCCAGCTGCTGCCCTCTCAGGACAGAGCAGCAGGACAGAGGACAGACAGACGCAGAGAGGAGGAGCCAAGACGCAGGAGTGAAGAGAACGACCCGCTACGAATCCCCAACAGACATCCACGCCAAGGCTCACAGCCACAGCACTGGTGGGTCCACAGAACACACACACAGACAAGACACAGACACAACACACAACACACACACACACACACCACACACACACACACACACACACACACACCACACACACAACACACACACACACACACACACACACACACACAGAGCTGGACGCAAGAATATCATGTTAAAGAGCAGTTGTTTTTTAAAGATCTCCTATTATACTACTTTTCTGGTCTTAATTTCTTGTTAAAAAACTGCTATAGAGCAACCTGACACGAATCACATCACAAAAAACTATGTAGATTTTCGGGACACTCTTCCTCTCACCCTAGCGAGCACAGCAGTCTCTCTCTACACACTGCTTTGAGCTTCTCCGCCCCTCCCCCTTGTCAAAACCAGTGAATATCTCCTCATGATCGGCCAGTTTTCTGTGGAGAACATTATATTTCTTTACATTAGAAACACTGTTGATCACCACCAGATGTGTTGGGTTTACTGTAACAGCAGGTTAGAGCCTGGGACCAGATCTATAGATAGAACAGCAATGTGTTTAATCCAGTGATGATGGTTAATTAATTTGTTTGTGTGTGTGTGTGTGTGTGTGTGTGTGTGTGTGTGTGTGTGTGTGTGTGTGTGTGTGTGTGTGTGTGTGTGTGTGTGTGTGTGTGTGTGTGTGTGTGTGTGTGTGTGTGTGTGTGTGTGTGTGTGTGTGTGTGTGTGTGTGTGTGTGTGTGTATGTTGGTTTGTGACTGATATCACTGTTTGGGTCTACTTTACATGTTACCTATTCACTAAAAAGCTGTATTATTTGATATGTATATGAGTAAATAGATGTTAATCTTTGATGTGTGTGTGTGTGTGTGTGTGTGTGTGTGTGTGTGTGTGTGTGTGTGTGTGTGTGTTTTCAGGCCTGACCCCATGGCCCCATTTGCAGCTGGAGGAGCCGATCTGGATCCATTTGGGTGAGTCTGTCCATCATGGTAAATCCTACAAATTAGTTTTTATATGGAAAATCATTTATAGACCAACATTGAAGCGTGTGTGTGTGTCTGTGTCAGTGTGTATTTGTATGTGTGTGTACTTGTATGCTTGTGTGTGTGTGTGTGTATTTGTATGTGTGTGTATTTGTATGTGTGTGTATTTGTATGCTTGTGTGTGTGTGTATTTGTATGTGTGTGTATTTGTGTGTGTGTGTATTTGTATGTGTGTGTATTTGTATGCGTGTGTGTGTGTGTGTATTTGTATGTGTTTGTGTGCGCTTTTGTTCTAATCTTTTTTTTTTTCTTTTTTTTTATGGAAAATCATAAATCATTTATAGACCGACATTGAAGCATCTGTGTGTGTGTGTGTGTGTGTTGTGTGTGTGTGTGTGTGTGTGTGTGTGTGTGTGTGTGTGTGTGTGTGTGTGTGTGTGTGTGTGTGTGTGTTGTGTGTGTGTGTGTGTGTGTGTGTGTGTGTGTGTGTGTGTGTGTGTGTGTGTGTGTGTGTGTGTGTGTGTGGTGTGTGTGTGTGTGTGTGTGTGCGCGTGTGTGTGCGTGTGCGTGTGTGGTGTGTGTGTGTGTGTGTGTACTTGTATGGTTGTGTGTGTGCGCTTTTGTTCTAATCTGGGATTTTTAGGGGGATGAGCAGGAGATTACTGGCGCTCTCCCAGACACTAGACTATGTCCATTCGGCTACATGTTCAAATTCTGACCACAAATCTCCCCATATGTCACAGACTCAGGAGAAAAACCCAAAAGCAGAGAAAAAAATATGAGTCTGTGTTTGGGATCAATATTCATTTTACAGCAGTTTGAGCTTTTTCTGTTGCCCTAATATAACATAACATAACACAATATAACACAACACAACTGGGGCGACTGTGGCTCAGTTGGTAGAGCGGGTCGGCCGATGATCAAAGGGTTGGAGGTTCGATCCCCGCCCTGCCACCTGTGTCATAGTTGTTGTGTCCTTGGGCAAGACACTTCACCCACCTTGCCTCGTGTGACTGTCGATAGTTAGCCTGCTGCTATCGGTGTACGGATGTGTGTGTGAATGGTAACGTGGGAAAGGAAAACAGGTCTCCCTTGCAAAAGAGTCTTCGGTCTCAATGGGATTTACCTGTAGAAATAAAGGTTAAAAAAAAAAAAAAAAAAAAACACAACATAACATAGGGATATGGCCCATATGCAAGAGAGAGCCATAGAGTTTAGCCAAGAATCATTTAAACGTAAGGGGGAAAATCTGGGTCAAAAAGAATAATAATAATAAACATAACATTCAACTGAAACTAAAGCCCCTTTTAGATAGGAAATGATAGGAAAGAAAAGTGAAATTATGTGTTCCAGGTCTTGAGATGATACATACAGACAGACAGATAGACAGACAGACATATTAATCTGGTTAAACTATGTCCCCCCTCCTAGGTCTAGATAGATAGATAGATAG
Organism: Ammodytes dubius; assembly: GCA_026122265.1. NCBI lineage: Eukaryota > Metazoa > Chordata > Actinopteri > Uranoscopiformes > Ammodytidae > Ammodytes > Ammodytes dubius. The sequence goes on from CM047518.1 coordinate 26,405,322, forward strand.
ATAGATAGATAGATAGATAGATAGATAGATAGATAGATAGATAGATAGATAGATAGATAGATAGATAGATAGATAGACAGACACACAGACAGACAGACAGTATTAATCTGGTTAAACTATGTCCCCCCTCCTAGGTCTCGATAGACAGACAGACAGACAGACAGATAGATAGATAGATAGATAGATAGATAGATAGATAGATAGATAGATAGATAGATAGATAGATAGATAGATAGATAGATAGATAGATAGATAGATAGATAGATAGATAGATAGAGTAGACAGATGTATAGATACATACAATATATAGATGGATACAGACAGACAGACAGACAGACAGACAGACATACAGACAGACACACAGACACACAGACAGACACAGAGAGACAGACAGTATTAATCTGGTTAACCTATGTCCCTTCAGGTCTCATGGAGGTGGGGGGATGATCGTGGACCCTCTGAGGCAGGGTTACCCTCGCTCTGGGCTGGACCCCTCCAGTGGGATACCAGACATCCTCCCGCCCGGCGCAGTGCCTCCAGGGGCCAGGTTTGACCCCTTTGGACCGGTGGGGGCCCGCAGACCAGGGTAAGAGACAGACAGACACTCACTCACTCACACACACACAAGCACGATCGGAGTGAGACAGACAAACACACACACACGCACACCACAGCCGCGAAGTGGGTAGTGCATTCGACCACTCATCTACAGTCATGTCCAAGTGTCCCTGGGCAAAGAGACACTGAACCCTAAATTTCTCAAGTGGGAATAGGAACAGGTCTACCTTGTAAAAGAGTCTCCGGTCTCAATGGGATTTACCTGTATAAATAAAGGAAAAATAATACAGACAGAACGGGAGACACACACACACCACGCAAGCACGCACAGACTAGGGTGACAGACACACAGTGACACACATAAACGGCCTTGCACCTTTTTATATATAGTGGGCGTCCTGGGGAAATGCACCTGTTGGAAGACCAAGAAGAAGAAGAAGTACTATAGAATAAATAACTAAATACATCTTCACCTCATCACTTGATATTGTGGGAAGACTTGAGGCAGTGGTGGATGATGCCATCTTTAGTAACTATAGCTTCTTGTCCTTGAAGGCCACCGTAGCTTCTGTAAATTGGATCTTATTAACTATATTTTACTGTTGATATTTTGTCTGTTCTTTTGCCTTTGTCAGCTGTTTTATTTTTTATTTTTAACAGCAATCATCCTTTGTTAAAGCACTTTGTAAACAGTAGTGTTGGAGCCAATATGCTACTTCTTTGTTTGTATTTGGTGATATGTAGTTTTGTGTGTGACCACTGGGTGGAGCTTTGGGCTCAACTGAAAGCATATAGGTAATCACTAGGCACGGCCAGGTGTGTGTATTTTGGGTAAAGCAAACCGTTTTGTAGCGTGTCAGCGTGTCACTATAGCCTATTTGTTTGATCTGGACCAATTGATGGTATTTATGAACTATACCTTACATGAATGGAAATGGAATAGTTTCTACGGTGAGAATGCACTTGTTGAAATAAATGGGTCACAGCACTCAAACGCGAAGGAGGTATCAGACATTGATTATTGGCACCACAGAGCACGCGTACGACTGAGTTCTCCCACACCGCACCAAACAAGGCTAATGTAGAGCCGGTTATTAGGCTTTACAAGTAGTAAGAAAAGTACTAAATGTAAAAGTTTCTTTCAGTTAGAATCATTGACTTCTGCCGCCTGTGTGTTTGTGTTTCAGGCCGGACCCGGACCACATGCCTCCGCCCGGCTACGACGACATGTTCATGTAGTTACCATGGAAACGTTCACTCATTGGTTGTTTAGTCGCCCCAAAAAAATAATATAATAATTTGCCTTTTTTATTTTCTCCTGTTTCTGAGAAAAAATTTTTTTCTAGTTGCTCATTTTCATTAAGCTAATGTACATAACATTTGTATGATTAGTTCCAACCTGCAGTTAGATATTCAACATAAGCCACACTGGAGTCTGTCATTCAGTTTGAAGGAAAATAAATCATTATTTTGGACTAAAAGGGGGAGTCAGTGATTCTGGAGAACGCTTGTTGTCAAAATCAATTAATATCTTCTCATGATCTGCTACCTGTCTGTACTGTGTGTGTGCTGGAAAGGAGTTCAGTGTTAATACACAGCCTAGTCTTTGCATGTTGCTAGCTACAAGCCCCTTTTGTTTATATACCAGTTTACAGAGCCTAGGCTGTGTATTAACCTCTTTTTTTGTTCACACAGTACAGACAAGTAGTGGATCATGAGGAGATATTCACTGATTTGACAAAAAGTGATTTTGACAACAAGCGTTCTCCAGAATCACTGACTCCACCTTTAAAGTTACAATACAGTCAAACAGATGGACATTAGTTTGTGGGCATTTGAGGTTGTAATGTAACTGAAACGTCACAGCGTTGATGGATATGTCATTAGATTCAAACCATCCCATTAAACTGTGTCTTATTCTATTAAAAATAATTCCTTAGATTTCTGTTGTGGCGAAATAAGGTTCTTTAGTTTTCATTTGGATTATTGTTGATCAAACACTTTGGTTTAAAAGTCTCTCATGCCAAAATATGCCAATAAAAATCTCAAACATTATAGGCTATTTCTTCATTCTTTGTTGGATTTTGTCTGAGTAGACATTTATACTGTTGATTTAAACCATGTTTCAAGCTTTTCTGTGCTACCAGTGGTCTTTTTAACTGTAACTTTCACATGTAACCGCCTTGTTGTCAAATGTTACTGAAATCACATGACCAGCCATCTGCCAATCATATGAATGTTACCATGGGTTCAACCATTTCAACACTAAACTATTTTGATTTTATTTCAAAATAAAAGCAGATGATCCACAAATCAATATTCATCAATCAATATTTTAAAGAATGAACTAAGCCTTTCAAAGTAAAGGTTTGTTGTCCCATAGAATGAATATCCATACCTCTATGTACTGTATTATACACACACAGGCTTCATCTCCTGCAAGCTCTACTGCTTCAAAATAAAAGCACCAGCATTTATAAAAGGACAAATGACACAGCGTTAAGAAAATACTTCTGAAACAAATAAACATGAATCATAAGATTATTTAAGTCAAGGGAAGTTTATTTCTATAGCACAAGTGAGACACAAGGCCATTCAAAGTGCTTTACAGGGGCATGAAATACATCAAGATTAGACATTATTTAAGTGCATAATAAGAGCAAGACATTTTTTTTTCTTGTGCACTGATCGCATTTAACAGACAATAAAAACAAGCGAATAAACATCCAAGTATGTTGTACGATTCTAAAGGTTTTTACAAAAACGTGTATCCTTCTGAGTGTGCACATACCCTGAGAATTCCATTTATTTCCCTTTTTGGAAAAATATTCATTAGGCACGACTCAACATGTCTCTAAATGTTTAAAATGTGCATAGCAAATAAGTTATACAGAAATAAATAATATTGCTTCAGAAGCCCTAACCTTATGTCTTAAATAAATAAAAATAGTCACACCTTAAAGCAAAGGAATAGAAATGTGTTTGGACGGGACAAAAAACAGATTCAGAGGCACATTATTGCACTTTTTTTTTGTTGCAAACACTAAGGCTCCGTTTCAATAGTCGTTCCCTTGCCCTCGGGGGAATCCCCGCCGCCATCTTGAGTGTTGTTCCAATTGAAGTGAACTTGTTTGTCATGCTATAGAATTTGCTTTATGCAATATACTTAATTATACAGCAGTTGGTTCTGACCGAGTGATTTGATTGGACGAGAGCGTTCTGAAGGAGTGCTGATATTAGCGAACAACATCACTCTGACTTCATGGACTTTTCACCAAACTGACAAAATCACTCCGCTCACTGACGAGCCGGAGCTTCACTTGTGTAAACTGTGTGTCTGTGTGTGTGTGACTCAGGTTGACTGTGGCGAGTCTCCCCATGTGAGAGGGCATCGCTGCCACACACAGACAGAGACAGTGTGCGGTAGTCACTCACACTCACGTTACTGAAGACAGCAATAGTGTGTGGAGATAAACTCAGGCTGCTGAATAATACGAGCGCCGAGCGGACGCGATCCGGACGCTAGCTTTAGCCTAGCCTAGCTTTCCCACTTCATTGTACAACTTCCCCCGGGCCGAAATACACTCATAAACTCTGGGAAATGAAGCGGGGGGGGGGGGGGGGGGGGGGTTGGATTGGGCAGCGGACCTTATCACCAACTCCGCCGTTCCTTTCCTTTAGTGATTTTTACGGGACATCGGGCCGCCGTGGTTAATGTTACCAGAGTAAACAAAGCAGGACGAGCTCACGTCAAGTTGTTGCTTAGCAACGCGCTCCGCTGTCGGACTATTTGTGTTGGCGGAAGCAAATACATTCTTAAATGATTAAAGATCACATTTTAAAGTTAACTTGTGAATTTAAGTTGTAAAACTGCTGTATAAAAGCAATATCACACTCGAGGTCGCATGTTGTCGCTCTATATCAGCACTGCTGTGTTTCTCTTCGGCACTCGGCCTGCGGCCTCGTGCCTACGACCGAATCACAGCAGTGCTGATATAGAGCGACAACATGCTCCCTCTCGTGTGATATTGCTTAAGTAGAATGTTATAATTAAGCAATATCACACTCGAAGTCGCAATGTTGTCGCTCTATATCAGCGCTGACATAGAGCAACAACATTGCGACTTCGAGTGTGATATTGCTTTTATACAGCAGTTTTACAACTTAAATTCACAAGTTAACTTTAAAATGTGATCTTTGATCATTTAAGAATGTATTTGCTTCCGCCATTGCTGTATAATTCTCTATTATTTGCATTCTCTCACAACTGGCCGACGGTCCATTCGACTACTGACTACAAGGGCAAGTGTTCCATTTAAACCCCCCCCCCGCTCTCCCTCCGTGTAACGTATGCTGTTACGTCACAACAAGGGCTGAGGGTAGGTGAACGAGGGGAAGTGCAACTACTAATGAAATACAGCGAAAAAATTCTTCATATTTTGACAAAATCCCATCACCCCCTGCCTTCAGTTTTGACCTGGTTCACAAACAGAAACACCTTGATGGCGCTTACTGTTATAATATATAGTCAGGGATATAGCTTATAGTACACGGCTCATATGATTGTGTTTTTTTGTAACAGTTAAAAACTAGCCGCAGCAATATGTACCAACAGTAAACAGGAATGGCTAAATCCAAAAAGTGCATAAGATAAAAGCAAAGATAAAAGCAAGTATCATTAAACCTGCAGTGTGTAGAATTTTGAGTTTTATTTCCTAGCAGATTTTGTAGAAAGTAATTATAATATCCATAAGTACATTTAATTTAGTGTATAATAGCTGAACAATAATTTTGAATTATTATTTTTCCCCTTAGAAAGGGTCTCATATGTCCATATTCCTGCATATTTTGGACCAAGGCCTAGTGCCGCCATCTTGAAAGTGTCATAGTTGGAATGTCATCAGGTGCATTGTTTAAAATGTAGAATTGTTCTTGTCCTTGAAGGCCACTGTAGCTTCTGTTATTATTCGAAAGGGTTGGGGTTACCCAGGGAGCGTTGCATTCTAGAACTTTCTTGATGATGTCATATTACACACTGCACCTTTAAGACACACACACCAACATTCAATATGACCTATTATGCCCATTGGCTTTTCTTTGACTTGAAAAAAAAAAAAAGTAGGACTTTTCTGTTTGTAACAACCTACAATGTGAAAAAGTATTCACACACTCAATCAACAGCTTCATCTCCTGGCTGTAACTCAACATGTTGGAAGTTGGATTTTAACTTGTTCTGGAGGTTCAGTAGGAGGATCCTTTCCCTGCCGAAAACCACCTGCAGCAAAGAAAAGAATAAATTACATATAGTTGACTCGCAAATTCACTTAAAGGTGCAGTGTGTAATATGACATCATCAAGAAAGTTCTACAAAGTTCTAGAATGCAACACTCCCTGGGTAACCCCAACCCTTTTGAATAATAACAGAAGCTACAATGGCCTTCAAGGACAAGAACAATTCTAAATTTTAAACAATGCACCAGATGACATTCCAACTATGACACTTTCAAGATGGCGGCACTAGGCCTTGGTCCAAAATATGCAGAAATATGGACATATATGAGACCCTTTCTAAGGGAAAAGAAAAAAAAAATGTTCAGCTATTATGCTCTAAATTAAATGTACTTATGGATATTATAATTACTTTCTACAAAATCTGCTAGGAAATAAAACCCAAAATTCTACACACTGCAGGTTTAATGCAGCTGTAAGAATTAAAAGGAAAATGAAAAATACCACCTGGTTTATATCTGACACATATTCACCATTTCCATAATCTGATGTGTTCATGTCCGCACATTATGGAAATGGTGAATATAGAAAGTTTATATCTGACACAAAGAGACAGTGGATGTGTGTATCTGTGTGTTCTGTTCATGCACATTATGAAAATGGTGATATGGAAAGTTAAATTAACTTAACTTACTGTACCTTAATTATATTGTGATGCGCCCGAGAACCAACAGAGCTATAAGAACAGCAATACACATCACAAAAATCCCCGCTAACGCTGCCAACCAGCGTATGGTGACCCTTTCTGTGGAGCAGTCTGAAACAAAAAATGAAAAAAAAAACAGAACAATTTTATGTAGGCTAACTCAAAATGTAACTTCATATCATGTAAAGCACTAAGTATGTTTACATGCAAAGTCAAGGGCGTAATTTGCAGAGGGGGGGATGGAGGGGTTGCAAACCCCCCAATAAACCGGCACCATCAAGGGGTCGGTTGTCAAACACTATGGGGTTGTTTGTCACAATGTTATTTTAATGGGCAAAATCTTAATCAGACAGGTAGCGGATCATGAGGAGATATTCACTGATTTTGACAAAAAAGCATTTGACAACAAGTATTCTCTAGATTAAATTGATATTTGAAAATATCAATTTAAAGTTTGTATCAAAACATAAATATTTGTAATCTCACCATTGATAAAGACAAAGGTCTCAGCTTCAGTCTGATAGGGGATTCCCTCCTGTGTAACTACACAGCTGTAGTGGTCTGTCTTGGTTACAGTAGTTTGTAAAGTGACGTCTCGGCGGCCTGCTTTGTATGTGACCTGTGGTTCTTTAGCAGGAATGATGTTTCCTTCACTGTCCTGCCACTGGACTTTAGGTTTAGGATTAGCTCCAAGAACTTCACACTGCAGCAGAGCTGTGACATCTGTTTGATGCAGTATGGAGACGTACGGCTTTGGAGAGGCTCCTGCAAACATAGTACAAACAAAAGGATTATTAAGGACAGCTATAGCACTGGAAGTTTATTAATGAAATAATTTAAAAAACACTAGAAAGTGGTGCGTGTGTGTGGGGGGGCTTTTACACCTGTTCTACACTTTAACTGTTGGTTCCACACTCTAGTATGAATATTCCGCTCCCATTATAAATTTAGAAAGACGCTGAAAAGAACCATAAAATTGTAGCCTCAATATGAACTATATTATTTGAGTAATGTACTGTATTCTTTCCCTAGGATCCTGAGGATCCAATTTGATTGTTTTTATTTAATTTCTTTCCTTTTTTTACTACTAATTTGTTTTATTTTGTTTGTATTGTTTTTAACATGTTCAATAAACTGAGAAAAAAAAGCTGATGAAAAGCATACTTTTTGCACTGTTGACCAAACAGGACCCATACAGAGTATTTTCGCCCGTCGAATTGATCGCTACGTTCGGTAATTATGTTGTGTTTACGTCTCGTAGTATCGTTGTTTTTAAATATGGTGGGCATGAGGTTTGAGTTGGTCTGGTTGGTCAGGATAATCCCTCCCCCGGCCGCTGGCGCAGGCAGTTCTCATTTCTAGCCCAGCTCAATCCTGGAGCTTGGATTGGACCGGTTTTTACAGCCCGGAGCCGGCTCTCTGGCAGTGTGAAACCAAAAAACTGGCTCTAACTGGGCTCTAGCTCCGAACTAGCTCCGATATTGGGTCGGTGTGAAAGGTGTATCAGTGAGACAAAAAACATACAGAAGAAGAAAAATAAGTATAAAGATTTAAAGAACTATATTGTGAATTCTTCCAGCACACACATCTTACCATGGACATAGACACAGGTCTCAGAAGCAACAATATGTTTGATTCCCTCCTGTGTGGATACACAGCGGTAGTGGTCTGTCTCAGTCACAATAGCTTGTAGAATGACATCATAGCTGCCTCCTCTCTCAGTGACCTGTGGTTCTTTAGCAGGAATGACTTTCCCTTCACTGTCCTGCCACTGGACTTCAGGTTTAGGAGAAGCTCCTCTAACCTCACACTGCAACAGAGCCGTGACATCTGTTTGATGCAGTGTGGAGACATACGGCTTTGGAGAGGCTCCTGCAAACACAAAAAAAAGGATTAAAACATTTTTTTTTTTAAAGATTCTTTTTTGGCATTTTCAAGCTTTATTAGACAGTACAGAGTTGAAATGGGGAGACAGAGAGAGAGAGAGAGGGGGGATGACCTGCAGTAAAGGTCCACGGGTCGGACCCGAACCCGCGACCACTGCAACGAAGGTTGCAAGGCTGCAACACGGTAGACGCTCCATCCACCACGCCACCGGAGCCCTCGATTAAAACAGTTTTGCACTAGAAGTGTATTAATGAAAAACAAAAAACACTACAGAAACGTGTGCATGTTGCATGCTCAAAGCTTACGCTAAGCTGCATAGGTTTCCATACAAACCAAACAAAAACTATCCTCTTCATCTGATGAAGACTCCTCCTCCTGTCTCTTTCTCTTATGTTTCTTCTTACCCAGCTGGGGTGGAGTGCACTGGGGTGCAGTAGCCTTGGCAGCTGGTCTAGTTTGGGATGCACTTTGCCGTTTTGATTTCCCTGCCTTTTTTTTGTTGCATGCTAGCTGCCTTTTCCTGCTCTTCTTTCCTTCTCTGGGGTGTCAGCAGGGGTGGACTGGCCATCTGGCATACCGGGCATCATCCCGGTGGGCCGGCAGGCATTTTGGGCCGGGCCGGGTCCATAATAAAAAAAAAACAAAAAAAAAATTTGGACCCTGGGCTGTGTGACTCGGCCCGGCCCGGCCGAGGGCCGAGGTCCATTTCCTCTCGGGAGTGCCATGGACTTAAACATGTGCGTGCATGTTGTCAACTTCAATTGAAAGTTAAATAAAACTTTGTCCCAGCACTCCCAGGCCATTATGAGTGGTTCTAGGCTGGGCCTGGCCCTATCAGACACACAGCAGAGGGCCGCCCATTCAGAGGCTGCATTGAATTATATTATCACGCATTCAACTTCTACTCAGTAATTATGAGCATCTGACGATGGTCAGTTACGTTCAGGGCCGTCGGACTGCGGACAGACTTTGGGGGCCCAAGGCAGAGGCACCCAAAAAAATTAAAACTTATTTTTTAATTTTTTTTACTGGCTCAATATAGGCCCCTGGTCTTTGAAGGCCCAGAAAAAATGTATTAAGCGGGAAAAAAACAGATATCAGGGGCCTTTCATTCGTCAGTACATTTTTGTTATCTTTTAAATAACATTGTTCGGGGCTACGAAGATCAGGGGCCTATATTGGGCCATTAAAAAATACAAACGAAGGGAAAAAATTCCCGAAGCTGACTGGATTTTTTAAACATGTACATTTCTTCTTTCTGCTTTTTGGTCATTCTGTGTCTATAAATTATTCCAGAAAATAGTACTAAATAGCTTAAATAGCAAACAGTTGATTTAGCCTTAGTTTTCTCCTCAAAGTGCACCAGATTGATGAATTTTACTTTAACATTTAAAAAAAAAATCTTCCGGGGGAGCATTCCCCCGGACCCCCCTAGAAGGTCCAGGGTCCACGACACAGTCTCCCAAATTCCTGTGAGAAACACTGTGTGTGTGCATGTTTATTAAGAGTCATTAGACCAGGGGTTGTGTTCAAGTACGCGTACTGATTTGGTCATTCATCAATAGAAACATTGTGTTGTTATCTGGCTCAGAGAGGGACCAGTCACTCATACGTTTTGGACTATAGACAAACATAGCTTTTACATGTTTGTATTGTAAGACCGCCTCTCAGACGGCCCATCAGGACTTCCTGTATAGGGGCCCAGAATTTGGTGCAACGCCCCTGCCTCCGAATATCGTATAAATAATCATGGTGGGCTGCCATGGCCAAAAATGCCAGGGCCGATTTTTTGTCCCAGTCCACCCCTGGGTGTCAGTGAGGAAACAGCTTGACATTTTCTTTCGTTATCTGGGTCCTTTCCTGGCTGCCGCCTTAGGATAACATGTGACAACCAACCCCCCAAAAAATGTGACGACCAACCCCAACTGGAATTGTTGCTAGCATCAAGGCTTGCAACCATCCAACTACTCGTCAGCTAAAAAAAAAAAAAAAAAAAAAACACAAAACGTCCTCTCACCTCAAATTCAGCTGTCTTACTCCAAAGAAGACTATGTAGGTGACCTCTGATCCCAATTCTGGATATTTATTACTTATTGTAAAGTGTTACCCATAATGCCTCTGCCAGCCGGAATAAAAACATATCTTTGAAAACTATAACACATGGACAGCTCAAATGATCCTCAAATGAACACACCATGAAACACATCTTACCTTTATACACAAAGCAGGTCCCAGAAGCAACAGAATGGTTGATTTCCTCCTGTGTGGATACACAGCGGTAGTGGTCTGTCTTGGTCACAGTGGTCAGGACAGTGACATCGTATCTGCCTCCTCTCTCTGTGACCTCTGTCTCTTCAGCAGGAAGGATGTTTCCATCACTGTCCTGCCACCTGACTGTACAGGTGAAACTCGTATTATTAGAATATCATGGAAAATTAATTGGAATTGAGGCAGGAATTCATGCAAAAGGGGCCCAAACCAAGTGCTGAGTACATATGGATGATTATACTTTATAGAGGGCCGCCATTTCTGTATTTAAAATCCCTTTTTTTATTGATTTCATGTGGTATTCAAATTTTCTGAGATTTTGAATGTGGGATTTTTATAAGCTGTAAACCATAATAATCAAAATTATAACAAAAAAAGGCTTGAAATATATCTCACTTTGCATGTAATGAGTCTATATAATATATTACTTTAACCTTTTAATCTGAATTACTGAAATAAATTAACTTTTGCACGATGTTAAAAATGTTCGTGTTTCACCTGTAGGTTTAGGAAAAGCTCCTAAAACGTCACATTGCAGCAGCAGAGCACAATCTTCTGGCCCGTCAAGAATCCTGAAGGAGGGCTCTGGAGAGGCGCCTGCAAACAAAGTAAAAACACAAGTATTATTAAAGGAGAAGTAAGAGATATTTTTTGTTAATATACGTAAATGGTAAATGGACTCCACTTATATAGCGCTTTTCCCTGGTTTTTCACAGACTCAAAGCGCTTTACATTGTTTTGTACACATTCACCCAATCACACTCACATTCATACACCGATAGCAGCAGCTACCACGCAGGGTGCAAGCTAACTATCAGGAGACATTTTTACGTGTTGAATCATTCTATATTAAAATTGTATCACTTAAACAGTATGCACAGTTCATAACACAGGTCTCCCAGTCATTCAGCTTTGCTGTGTTAGCAGAAACAATTTGGAGTATCCCGTTGGTTTTTATCCAATCAGGAGACAGAGCGCTATAAAGAGGCGGGGTCTCTGTGCCGTGAACGATGACTCACTGCTCTCCATCGCGGCACTATGGTGTCAGCCATTATCTAATTATATAACATAATAACATTCATTCCACCTTTATTTACTGTCAGGAAAGGGGGGGTTTGGGATGCAGGTGCAGACCCAGGGGTCTCTGAAAGTTATCCTGGAGGGATAACCACTAAATCGCAAGCGATAGATGGGACGGGGGAGAAAAAAACACAAAACTGTATAGAGCCAATACAGGCTACCTTTATGAAATAAAACACTAAAAGGATAAACTAAACCACTGCTGCCAAGCGGCCGACTCAAAGACAGAATTGTCCAGCAGCGGACCCGGGTTCGAATCCCACCCGGGTCAGTTCTCTGCATGTCTTCCCCTCTCTGCCCCACTTCACCTCTGTCTCTACAAATCTGTCTAAAAAAGCGAAAATGCCCAAAATATCTTAAAAAAAAAAAAAAATCCCTAGTAGACAGTTGCTCTCAAAAGGTTGCTAGAACTAGTTGATCCAAAAACACCTTGTGACTGTAGGGACCTAAATCAAGCTTCATTGCATTCAGATTGAAGCGAAGTGATCATTAACTGACTAAGTTTATTAACCTTTACCTGTAGTTTCTGATCGATCTTTCAGGCTCTTCTCCACTGAAAGATGGAAGGAAATAATGTTGGACTTTAAATACTTTCATTGAATAATTAATAAGTTTATACTTCTTCCTACTCCTTTTCAGGCATATCAATTCAATATGTAATTTTTATTTTAGTTTTTTTGTGAAATAATTTGAACATTATTTTTTGTATTTTCATGCTTTTCATTTTGTTTTGTAATTTTGATATGTCTGAAATAAATTCAATCAATCAATCAATCAATAACACCCAAAGTGAACATGACTTTAGTTTGTTAACATGTAAACTCAGGAGAGGTGAGAGCGTGGAGCAGAGACTGAGTTACGTACACATCCTGCGTCTACCTCTGGAGCGCGTCGCCTTGCCTTACTGCTGCCTCTCTCGGACTTTTCTCGGACACACATGGAACGTCTCAGCAGCTGCTGCTTCTAAAAGCCCTATCTTTCTACATAGAGTTTTCATAGATAATTCCCATTAAAAATGAAGTTCTTTCCTGTCATTTATGATGCATATGATTTATACTGAGTCTAATATTGAGTCTGGACAGTAATCCGTGCGCCCCATTGCCTTTTTTTTTTTTTTGCCACAGTTTCGCTTGTTGGAAGTTTTATTTTGAAAGGGACACACCAGGAAATGGTGAAACTACAGCGAAAGCTGCCGGTATGAAGTCAATATGACTCTCAGCAGAGTATTTCTCTATCAGTTAAAGCAGAGAGACCCGAGAGAGACGCGCGGCTCTCAGAAAAAAATAGGCTCCTCCTCCTGAGGTAAAGGGGAGCGTCGCTGCAGACGTGCCTCCGACGCGCCTCAGCAGTGCGTCTGAGGTTGGATGTGTGCTCGCTCTAGGTTGATTACAAGGTCAATGACAAAAAGTCAGACGCAGACGCGAGGTAGACGCGCAGTAGAGGTAGGATGTGTGCAGAGGCCGTTAAAACTGTCATCTCATTAGCATCTGTACTTTGGCCACGGCACACCTCTCCCAGGTGTGCCGTGGCCAAGGGGCTGTTCCGTGCTGGAATACGGTTGGCGTGGTCACACTAGGCCAAACGTTCTAGACTTTAGTATGCTAATGAGCTTTGGCACGGGGCCGCGGCCCTAGTGTGAGTGGCCCCAGAAGAGAAGCAGAAGCTCCCTCACCAAGCAGAGACAGAGAAGAGATCGCAGCAGAAAGACAGATTCAGTATAGCTGCTCTGAACGAACAGAGCAAGAGGAAAAAGAGAAAAAGATTTGAGGTCGATTCATAATTAAAATTGCATGCTGACAGTAAAGGAGCTAAAGGGGTTTTGGGCAGTGGAAATGGCAGAGGGACAAAGTCAATTAATTTGCAATCATCCGCTGCCTGTCCGTAGTGTGTGCGCATCTGTTGACACTTACCAACAAGCAGCTTAATGTGGGATGTTTGAATTGGCTGAAGACTTTGACTTAGCTCCAGAAAAACACAGGTGTAGTCTCCACTGTCAGCCACCTTGGTCTTTGTGATGAGTATGGAGGCGTTGCCGTGCTTCAGTTCATCTTGGAAATGTGAGACTCTTCCTTTAAACTGTGGGTCCTGACCATAAAGGCCGTTATTATAATGATCGCCTGCATCATACATGAAAACCTCCTTCTTCAGTTCGCCTTTCTCACCAACTTTCCTCCAGTCAAAGAGCTTTGACTCAATGTTGGTGCCGACTCGGGAACATGGTAAAAGAACATCTCTGCCTTCTTCCACAGACACCATGACTGGGTCTAAAGAGGAAACATGTTTCAATCATTATTCATGTTAACAATCAGAAAGTCACAGAACACACTCTCCAGTTTACATGCTGATCAGTCAGTAGCCATATTATGTGTTCTAACTTAAACTCAATCTTTTGGTATTGTACATGTGGCCACAACAAAGCTCTGTCCAGATACAATGATGGAATCTAGCACCAACAAAACATTCCCCTTGTTGTGGCAGGTTGTTGTTGCTGTTTTCACCAGCAAGTGGTGCATGTGCATCAGCTTGCTGAGGGGCCTATTGCACAAAACCAAGATAAGGATGAACTTATCCTGTTGCCTGATTTGTTCAGTCAGCTGTCACTCCGATCAGAAATGTACCTGTTTAACAGTTATTCCATGATCTTCTGTGTATTCCTTAATTTGTATTGGCCCACACCGCATCAAACAAGCCTGATGTAGAGCCGGTTTATCACTTCACAGTTTTCAACCAAACTAGAAAAAACTCATATGGTGTGACTGTTCCAACCACATTTCACACATTTAAAACTTGAACTAAACTAAGAAAAACACATGCAAATCTTCTAAAAAAAAAAAAAGTACAGAATGATCTTACAGATGTCTAGGGAGTAGGGAGAAACGGGGGAATCTGAGGCATCGGGTAATGTGAGCCACCCCCTGTATCTAGGCAACGGAAAACATTTGTGGTCATGTGAGATATATGTTTTCAAGCCCCTCTCATTTCCCCATGGCCCTGAAAGAGAGGACCTCATGGTGCTGTGGTAAGCATGTCTTTTTCACCAAAATAGGTATTTTGCATGTAAAAGTAAATTTTCTTGCTGTCAACTTAATCAACTGTTTTGCCAAAGCAAATGTATTCACGTAGAAAAACTTCTATCATACGTGTTGATGAACTACCAACATATGAAACCATGTGATGCTGATAACTGAAGATTAGCCTGAAATGCTAAGAGAGGTAGTGTTTTCTCAAATTGTGGTGGTGGGGGAAAGTGAGCCAAATGCTGTGGGGGAAAGTGAGCCACTGTCTCACTTTCCCCCACCATGAGGCCCAAGTTAAGTTTAGTCTTAAACATATTTTAGTGTAATATTACATGACATATGTTTTATTTTAATGTCATACACATTGTAGAAAAGCCATCATGCCAAGGAAATACACCAGGAAGACGACCTGGGGCAACCACACGGAAAGAGCACCTTCTCATCTTTCCCTGTAACCTTCAGGGCTGGAATGTAGAGTAGGCCTAGTTGTAGAGTATGACAGGCTGACAACCAGTCCAGTTGGGTCTTCTCCTGTGTTCTGAGTCCCAGGCTGTTCTCACTGGTTCTGATTTTCCTATGCTTTGACCCCCAGACAAAAGCTGGCTCTAAGGGTCCTGTGTTCTGACCCCCAGACTGTGTTCTAATCTAACTGGTTATATCTTTCATTTGAATCTTATTAAAACCTTTTGAATTATAATATGCTGTATTTGATTTTGTTCAGAGTTACTTTCAAGTGTTTAGATCATTTCCTTTGCTTAATTGTCCAAACCCCATCATTCTTTTACTAGTCCGACATTAGTTCTGGAATGTGTGGCTAGCTTTCAGGATTCTTACTGTTACAATATGTGTTGTTATGGTAGTTTCAGAGTGGAAAAGGTAAGTGGATCAGTTTACCCCACAGCTGGGGTAAAGTGAGCCACATGACAACTTTTTTTAAAACAATCATATTTTCACTGCCCTTTGTCATGAAAAAATTCTGCTAATGCCCATTTCTAGGAAACATCCTGAATTAATGGGAAATGTGTAAATTTGAGTGATAAATCATTTTAGCTTGCTTAGAGGGAAGCAAATGTAAAAAGTGGCTCAGATTACCCGTTCTCCCCTAAGTACTTTTCAAAGTCTAGGTACAACATTTTGAATTAGCTATGAATAAATAGATTTAGTCAGAAAAATCATAGGGTGTGACACCCAATTGTGATATTTAAAAGTATAATTGCTTGGACACCTTTGGTTGGACAGTTCCCTGTTTGATCAGGAAGTATAGAGCACATCTCAGAAAGACAGAGTAAGGGTCCCAATTCATTTTATGTATTTATTATTTGTTTGTTTATTTGACAGGGACAGTGCATATTAATAAACATTTCTGTAAATATGCCAGATTTAGCCAGAAGGCAAGTTTCCATCTGCAGTCCTTGGCCAGATGTAACAATAGGCTCCCTAAAAAGCAAATAAGAAAATAACAGAAAGAGTTAAAAAATAAAATAAAATAAAAAATAACATATAAAAGCAACAGATAAAACATTAATTATAACCACATACAAGTATTCAGTAGTTCAAGCATTAAAATACATAAAGCATGCAGGACAAACAAGAGTCAGCATCAGACAAACACAAATTAAAAAGGTAGACTAGGACTTATAGCAACATCAGATGTGTTAGACATCAAGGCAGTAGCCCACCAAAGCAAACAGTACATGCACAACAAACAAACAAAAAGTCGACATGATAATAGTACATGAAGCAGCACAGGAGAGACATAGAACGAGCTACACAAAAGCATACAAACAAGCAAGCAAAGTAAGTGTTGCAAGACGCAGGACAAATTCACAGACAGACACGCTGACACAAGGAGGCATGAGCAGGCGGGTCAAGTTTAGTGCTGGCAGGACATATTATCAATGAGCCACTGTTTCAGATTAGAACTAAATGACCGATATGTGTTTAGGTCTCTGATACATGTTGGGATGTTATTCCATTCACGTGAGGCTGCAACAGAGAAGGCTGACTGACTAAAGGCACTTTTCCTAAATGGAATAATGCAGTCCCCTCTCGTGACTCCTCTTGTGATCCGATGTTGGTTTGTTCTAATAGTTACAAATTCTCTAAGTGGGGAAGGGGCCATGCCATGTATGATTTTGTAAAAGAGACATGCATTTTTGTGCTTAATCATGTTTTCCCAGCTCAGTAGATTATGTTTTCTTAAAATTGCACAGTGATGGAATTGCCTTGGTTTTTTGTCCAGAACTTTTATTGTTTGTTTATACAAAGACTGTAGTGGTTTTAGTGTTGTATGATTAGCCTGAGACCAGCTCGTCAAACAGTAACTCATGTGAGATAATATCATTGAATGCATGTACATCATGGCTGCCTGGGTGGACATAGAGTTTTGAATAAATTTGAAATTGGCAAGATTGAGTTTGATCCTGTTGGCTGCTTTTCTGCAAATCCAAATTTATATATGCTGTTGTTGCCCTGTCAACGGGAACTAGGGGAAGGATACACTTTGTAAACAATGTTGAGACAGGCCGCACCCTAAAGCTGGTGCAGCCTGTTTCACCAGAGCGATGTCTCTAGAAAGATGTACATAGGTTGATAGTCGGCATAGCCTTTTGGTTTTCCGAGTTAGAAACTAAACTAAAATATTGTTTAATCTCATGGATGACAATCAATAATTTAGGATTTCAGAAAGATAAAGGAAAAATAAATATATAGTAACACAAAGAATGCTTTTTACTACCCAGTTCATGATTATATTGAGCAAAATATTACATTATTATGGAAAACCATTAGGGATGATAAGCCCTCAAAGTATTTGTTATCGAATGACAATTACTTAATCATACTTACCATAAGTACAAGAGAATAATCCTTCTTAAGATATTTAATTAGATAACAGAGACACAGTGAGCCAAAGTCTGCAAAATGTGTCAAAGCATTCGGCAAAAACTGTATTATGGTCTAACTTATTAAAACATGGTTGACTTTAGCTTTTCTTACCGTTTTCTTGTCCATGTGTTACACCAGACAAAGCCAGTAAGAGAACAACCCCGGAGAGAAACTTCATTTCTAGGCTATGAAGTAAGAAAGTCGACCCCGCTCATCTGCTCACGGACGGGCCCGGGCTCGTCAAGTTGTCTCCACGGAGATTTGACAAAGTCCAAATTATTCTGCTGAAGATTTAAAAAAATGTGAAGCTCGAGGGATAAGGCTCGTCTCAACAAACGTTTAATTTTTTTTTTGTTGCGATTGTCACAGAAATACTGGAGAAAGTTATCAATGTGGAGTTTAAACTCTGAGCAGTAAGAGTACACAGGTGATACTCGTTCCAGAGGAGAATTTGATTGCAGTTTTAATAAGGCGGGGCTCCTGGCTTATAATAATAATAATGTTAGCTGACATACTAAATATACATCACAGAAGACACAAGGGTGTGCACCGGTGTGACCTGATTAGCACTTTGAAAGTGCTATAATAAAGTTTATTATTATTACTATTATTATCATCTCATTCATCACTCCTTTTTCTACATGTTTGTGGCCATGTGCTACCTGAGGGGTATACTATGAAGTGAGATTGAGGGCTGAGCGAGGTCTGTTGAGTCTAAAGCCAGAGTTTTCAGAATCACGAAAAGTGGGCGGTGGCTCCCTTTTTACCTGGCTAGATCACCGTGGTAACAGAGGCTGCAAAGTTAACCTGCTCCGACCAGTTTTTGTTCCAAGTTTAATTTTAAATTCGGCTCATTATGTTGGATTGGATGATTCTAAATGTAATTTACAAACATGTGTAGCCTTCTGTGTGTGCACATTCTGGAGCCTAGATGTTAAAAAGTGACTTATCAAATATTTTATAAAGAAATAAATGCATTCAACATGTTTGTCAGACCCCAACGACAAACAAAATATAGAGATAAATATAACTTTTGTTCGTTCACAAGAAAACTCCACACTGACCCTTTAATCTTTTATCAGCAGCTTCTTTATTGCAGATACTTTATCGTCTGAAATGTGTCTTGAAAAGCAGCAGCTTCATTTACAACGTCACAGAAAAGACATTCATACAACATCTATGGCCCCAGTGTGCATATGATCTGGGATTAAGCGCTGTATTTAGTACGAGGATTGAGTTCTGAACTTTTACCAAAGTGAAGTGTGTTCTTTTCAATAGTAATAGTGCAGTGCCCATAGGAAGCAGGTTATAAATGTTAAAATATAACCTGTCTATGAAAGTTGGACACAGAAACAGATGTACCTTACACATAGGCAGTGTCACATTGCAATGGCTGTTGCATCGCTTGTTAATGTGACTGGAGAATGGATTATGTGTATTTGCTGTCAAATGACGTTAACGTGTCAATAGCAATAAAATTAAATTATCATCCCTGTCGCTGAAGTGTTTAACTATACATTTACTGTATTACAGTGAAAATAGCAGAGGCTCGTTTACTCGGGGTCTGGGATTACTTCATGCCCGTCCTCACTGCGGCCTTCACTATGCGCACTTATTCGCGGCCAGCATGATATAAATATGATAACTTCTACATATTCTCAGGCCGATCTGACTAACAGTCAGAGAGATATGCGAACCACAGACACACAGACAGACAGATGTTTCATGCTTTAGAGATAGAAGATAGATGGAAATGGAAAAATAAATGAGATGTAGGTATAGTGTTAAAAATATCAGAATTGGCACTATGTAGCCTACACACTGTAAGCAGAGCCAATATTAGGAAACATGTAGTCTGTCTGGCTAGGACACATGTAGTGACAACAGAAAGTGTGTGTGTTTGTACGTATTTGATATGGTTTGATAGTACCCAGTTCATAATGTTGCTGCACACACACGCTTTTCGTGTTATTGTCATTAAAGGTGTCTGTCTGCATCTTTTATAACAGGTCCATGGTGGCATCAAGTGTCTCGGTCTTAACGCTGCCCAAGACGATTATGATGGTTGGTGGTTTATATAAATATAAACAGGCCGGCCCAGTCTTCCCCCCTATACTCGAAACGCTATAGTTTGGTTCCAGGACATACTAGCTGTAGTTTGGCCTGGCTGTGCGAGACTAGGATACATGAAATGTTCAAATCTTTACATAGAATGTATAATATGTATACATTTTCACACCGGTTATAGTTAAGAGTTAAAGTGCGTAACCTCTGTCACTGGAGGAATTGAGTAATTACAACAACACTGACGGCACATCTACATGAGGCAAGCCTTCGTGAGGACCAGGAGTTTGTAATGGATCCGGTGGGAGATGGGGAGCCAGTGGAGTATTTTGAGGACTGGGGTAAACAACAGCTTCAGGTCTTGTCTCTAGGCTGGATACTGGATGTGAAAGACGCTAGGAGGATCGTTTCCCTCCTGACGACCAGCTGCAGCAAAGAAAAGAATAAATTACAAAAAGTATAAAAAAATCTCCAAATTGGAACAAGATATGATTGTTAAATTACACAATCATAAAATGACTAAAAGCAAGATTTCCTGTTAGCTGCAAGTTTATACATTTTTCATGCTGCTTCTGGGTGTTTAGTGTTTTGTGCCCCCAACAGAGCCTTCCAGGCCGCGCTGCCTTGAAGGTCGGGGGCGCAAAACACCATCAGCCCTGTTTCTGAAAGTGGCGAGACAGAGTACAAATGGAAAGACAGGGGGATGGCATGCAGGGAACGAGCCAGCTAGGCAGCTTTGTTACTGTAACAAATGATGCTCAATGATGAACTGGCATTTATATTATAGATCCAGCAGAGTGTAATGTAGGGCCTCCACTTACAAACAAACACTAGTATTTGAACAATGAGGAAAGCATGTGATATGTCTGTTTGAGATGATTTTAAGGTGGATCGACCATATAAGTGATTCCAACAATCAGCTTTGATAAATATGTTTATATTAAATCATATTTAAAATTAACCTTTTTAACCACAAGTGATTGCAACAAGCTTTCTCCAGAATCACTGACTCCACCTTTAATGATCAGTCGTGATAGATATTTTTAATTGAACCAGAGGCTTCACGAAAAGACCAACTGGTTCATATTGGACACAACGAGTGAGTGAGTGTTTGTTTGTGTTCTGTCTACACATTATGGTGATATGGAAAGTTAAATAAACGTACCTCTATTGAAGTATATTGTGATGCACTTTGTCAGTTTGAGAACAAGTAGAAATGCAGCCAGAGCTAAAACTCCCAAAATGATCGCTAAAATCAGCCATCCGAAGTGCACTTTGCTGGAGCAGTCCTCACACTCTTTGTCTGCAACACATCACAAAAAGTTTATGGAACTCACATTCAAACTGAATATTATAAACAGCACACTGATCATAGACAACACCCAAAAAAAAGAGACTTAATTTCTCATGACACCATTTAAAAAAGTAATGAACTTATCACACAACTTATGGCATGACACCAGTGATCCTAGACTACTACACCAGTCTCACATGCCAGAGCCATCTGCACTAAAAATAAATAAAAAATAGCTAGATTGAGAATCAAATCTAATCGTGGATTTGGAGAATGAGGACACCTCTAAAAATGTTTGATATTACCTGTTAAATGAGAGCACGCACGGACAACAAGTTTAATGAAGCGTTTTAGAACTCCAAGCTGAAGACAGGTGTATTCTCCACTGTCGGCCGGCTGTGCATCTCTGATGAGTATAGAAGCGTTGCCGCGATGCAGTTCATGTTCAAAAAACGTGACGCGTCCTCTGAACTGTGGATGTTGGCCTGAGCGGCCATTGTTGTGATGCAGACCTGCTTCATAGAGAAACACCTCGATCTTCCCGTCCTTCTTCCAGTTAAAGGTGTCTGTCTGCAGGTCTTCATACAGGGAACAGGGTAAAGTGAAGTCAGACCCTTCTGCCACCACCATGACATCTGACCCTGAAGGATGAAGCAGAAATTTGACCAAAAAAAAAAGTTAGACAACAGGCTACTGTAGAGAATTTATGGTCCCACAGCCCAAGCTGACCGAGAGAAAAAGGCTCAAAGGAGGGAGAGAGAAGGAGTTGATAGACTCAGCAGGTGTTACTTTATTCACAGTCTTCAGTGTCATGGTTACAATTAGCGAGTCGCAGCTCCTCACATCAGTACACAGATGTTATACTCTTCATAACTACAACACGTCAGGTTAAGGCTAACCCTCTCGGCTAACAGAGCTAACATCCTGGAAGCTAGTATGAAATAGTAATAGTTAATCCTTGAATCACCTATTCTAACCAACCGAGCCCCAACTGGCCAAACTGTCCCTGGGCTCCAAAGCAACAAGCCCAAATGGCGAGGCCTATCCGGAAAAGCCCCGAACGCCAACCAGGCGTTGGCCTTTATGCGAAACTGAGTGCATGTGTGTATATGTGCGTGTGCGTGTGTGTATGTGTGTGTGTGTATGTGTGTGTGTGTGTGTGTGTGTGTGTGTGTGTGTGTATGTGTATGTGTGTGTGTGTGTGTGTGTGTGTGTGTGTGTGTGTGTGTGTGTGTGTGTATGTGTGTGTGTGCTGTTAATGTTGTGCAGGTTATGTTCTTAGATAAGTGTTGTCTTGTGTGTGTTGCAACCTTGTGCTCTCACATGACCTCCGGCTCAGAGAGGTAGGCCCATAGAGGATGTTGCTTTTCCTCTATTAGTATGTTCCTAAACCCAATTACTGATCAGGAATACTTTGAAATCCACCACACTACATTTAAGTATCAACTCAACAACTATGAAAAATAATGGGGGCGCCCTTAGCTCAGTTGGTAGGGCGTCCCCCCCATGGGCCTCGGCCAGCAGCGGACCCGGGTTCAATTCCAGCCCGCGGTCGTTCTCTGCATGTCACTCCCCTCTCTGCCCCATTTCAACTCTGTCTCTACACTATCAATAAAAGCATAAAAATGCCAAAAAAAATATCTAATAAAAATAAAAAAAATAAAAACAGTTCACAAGTTCAAGATTATATACATATACAGTTTATACAGCTCTGGAAAACATTAAGAGAACACTCCAAATGTTCAGTGTCTCTCTGTTTACTAGGCATATGTTTGAGTAGAATGAACATTTAGTTTTTTGTTAAGCTACTGACAACATTTCTTCCAAATTCCCCCCAAAACTATTTTCATTACAGTAAGAGCATTTCCATTAAGTCATGTAGAGATAAAGATCAAAGAAATATCCAGACTGGTCTCTTCATTTTTTCCTGATCTGTATATACTGTTGTTGACCTGTAAATGGGAACTAGGTGGAGTATACACTTTGTAAACAATGCTGAAACAGGACCCAGCTTGCATGTTGGACTTGGCTCTCCTTGCCTGACCGAACGAGTCTTGACTTGCCGTTGGCCTGCATATATTACATATAACAACATAGCAATATGTCTAAAAAGATATACAGATATATATATAGTCCATAGGTTGATAGTCTTCATTATCTTTGGTTTTCAGAGTTAGAAAGTGAACAAAGTTGTTTAATCTCATGGATGAACATAAATAATTTAGGATTTTTACTAAATTTACATTTGTGAAGGCATCAACTACAAATCTGCTCCAATACGACATAACATGAGGACTAGAAACAATCTCTTTCTGAAACAAGGAACTTACTGTATGTTCTTATTACTTTGAGGATGTTGAGAAAAACAAACTTATTCCCACTGGTGATCATGGAGAGAGGAACTGAAACACAGACTTTGACTCATCGACATTTGGCTTTTTGGTTATAAAAACATGGAGAACGTGAGCTGTTCTTACCTTTTGCATGTTTAAAAGTTACTCCAGACGAAGCCAGCACAAAGAAAAAACACTCAAAAGTCAACGCCATTAAGCTGTTGACACTGACACTGACTCCCAACTGAGAGACGAATGAGGAAGTCTACCAAAATCCCAGGACTCAGCATATGGCTTCATGCCAATATCAACATCCCAAATCTCCCGCAGTGTCTCTCAACTGCTTCAAAGCAAATTTAAAGACACATCAGGACACACCTCCAAGACTTCAGCTCTCTATTGGAGAAGGACAGCCTCTCTCCAAAACTAGTACATTTTGGTGTGTGTGTGTGTGTGTGTGTGGTGTGTGTGTGTGTGTGTGTGTGTGTGTGTGTGTGTGTGTGTGTGTGAGAGAGTGTGTGAGTGTGTGAGTGTGTGAGTGTGTGTGAGAGAGAGACACACAGATAACATGCAGAATCACTTCAAGACTTCAGCTCTCTATTGGAGAAGGACAGTCTCTATGTCATGTGATGGGGAGTAAGTTCCATGATAGTAAGTCTGTCTGTCTGTGTGTCTGTCTGTCTGTCTGTGTGTCTGTCTGTCTGTCTGTCTGTCTGTCTGTCTGTCTGTCTGTCTGTCTGTCTTTGTATGTGGGGAGTTAGTTTCATGATAGTAAAGCATCTGAAAAGAGTAATAGGCATATTCATCAATCCAAATGAAAGATATCGTCATTTAAGTTTGACAAACTTTACAGAAAGTTTTAGATAAATATGGGCTATGCTCTGGTTCTTATGACACGGTAAATATTTTGAACCAATCACGGCAGTTCTTTGCCCGAACATTCTATAAAAACAATGACTGTTGGTTGGCATGGAGATCGATTGATACAGCCACGCCCACACACGTCCTGTCAAAACTATAATTTTTTTTTAAATACGTTTTATAATATTTATGGAAAAAAAAATGCAATCAGATTTTTGTGAAGGCTTATTGAGACGCCCAACATTGATTTCGTATATTGATTGTTACTATTTTCGACCAGGTTTACAGAGAATTTAATCAGTTAATCAACACAAAATGAGCAGTTTAGTTTATGATATGGTTATTTTGATTTGCTCACAACATATTGCAGCTTAACACTCACTGTACAGGTGTAACTGTGCTCTTCACCGGAGTCCGTGCAGGTAAAAAAACATTTTGATTAGAGTTTGATTGTTCTTCAATAAAGGAAGGGAATAACAGTACAAATAAAGATGTTTAAAGAAATACAAAAGCAAAATGAACACAGAATTTGTTCTTAAAGCTATGGTGCGTAACTTTTTCATATGAATGAATGTTGTTTACATTCAAGCCATCGCCAAATAAGTTGACACAAAGTTGATTGAGCCTATTATCAGCTCCCTACAAAACTCTCTCTGTATTTCTCAGTATTGCAGCGTTTACAATCTGGTGTCCCCCCCCCCCCCCCCCCTGACACTGGTGCAGGAGCTCAGAAAAAAAATCCAAAGAAGAGCCCAAGAAATGTTTCAGTTGTTGATTCTACTGCTAAGAAAAAAACCTGGACGTACAGCAGAAGGTATAAAAATCCATGCACGATCACTGAAGGCTTTACCTCATGTAGATGCACAGACAGTGTTGTTGTTATTACTCAGAATTCCTCATGGGGGCGACAGAAGTAACGCACTGTAGCTTTAACAATTTGTGGAAAAGACAAATATTTTTTGCATTCTTAAATAAAACATGGCTTGGCTAAAATAAAAGTTCCCATTTTATGCAACAAGTATGTAAGGAAGATGGATTTGTTCTTATGCTGGAGTTGTTATCCAGTTTGGCAGGTGATTGCGAAAGCTCAAAAAAGGGCTTTTGAATTCAGCAATAATTCTCTATATTTCACATTTTTAAAAACAATTATTTTAAAGAACTGAGTGACATTTAATATTTTTATTCATTTGCATTTAAACTCACATGAAATGAAAACAATAATTTAAATCTGGGGTGGAGGATTTGGGGAGCTGTTGGGATAGAGATTCGAATCCAAATACCTCAACCGCTCCACTTGTTCTCTTTGGTCCCTCCCCTATGGTCCCTCCTGACACGCTCTACACCAACAACGTCATGCCAAAGTGAATGGACAGTCCCAACAGCCAATAAGAACAAAGAATCGGAGCCTCGCTCTGATTGGTCAAAGTGTACAGCTCATGTTTATTTTGACAGATCAGAAATCACATACCCCAGCTTTAAATGAAAAGAATAAATGAATAAAACAATAAATAAATAAACATTTCTGAAAATTTAAAATATGAATTATACGTTTTGGACC
The DNA here is from genome assembly GCA_026122265.1 of Ammodytes dubius. Lineage (NCBI taxonomy): Eukaryota > Metazoa > Chordata > Actinopteri > Uranoscopiformes > Ammodytidae > Ammodytes > Ammodytes dubius. Next base: position 26,431,063 of record CM047518.1, read on the forward strand.
CTGGTTTTCACGGCAGGTTGATTCTTAAAAGGGATATGTCACTTTTCTTCAAGTTATATCACAACATTCATCAAATATCTACAGGTAACAATAATGTATTTTCTCCACTACAATGTGGAAAGAAAAATTCATTATAACAACATGTTTAAAGGTGCACTGTGTAGTTTCAGAGGGGAGGGGGGTTTGTTTACATTCACAGAGCCTGCAGTTAGTTTACAAAACATATTTTCTCTACATTTAATTCTTAGTATTGAAAAATTCTAACATAAATAAAATTATTTTGAGGAACCTGGAACCAAACGTTTGACTAGAATATGTTTGTAAACCAAACTGTGGGCCCTGCTGCTGTAAACAACAACAACAGTGAAACAGTAACTTTTCAGGAAGCTTTCTAACTTCAAACAGTGTTCCAGGGATTCACATTTTCCCTGTGAGGAAAGTTTTATTCATCCAGTTATGAGAATATACCTTAGAAAATGTTTCACTTCTCTGACACAAGCCAAAAGTTACACACTGCACCTTTAAAATACAAGTGATATATCCCTTTATTGTCCTTTATGCTCATTCTTTTTCTGTGCTCAAAGTTACTTTCATTGTCATATTATATTATTGATTCACAAACAACACACACAACTTCTTTCTCAGGCCAAGTTATATATTCTTAAAACACTTTTCGTAGACGTTAATATGCATCAGTTCATTCTATATTTCTTAAAGCGATATTCCACCCAGACAGAATTGTTAATTTTTTTAATATTTTACGTTCTAATTTCATAAACAGTCACTTTCCGTTAAGTTTTTAGTCAATTTAAACATTTGTGTACTATTTTGGTAAGTGATAGTACCCAAATAAATACAAGAAAAATATGCATTTAATGTGTTTAAGGTGCTATAAGGAACTTTTAAATATTTCTGAAAGAGTCTAATTTTTCCTCTGATGATCATAAATTACATGTAACAGCAAACGATACCATCAGTGCAAAGAATGCTATTTTTTATATAGTTTTTCTTAATGCCTTTGTCATGGGTATACGTCACCCAGGAACAACAGCTGGCCTAGTAAAAACACTACCGCTTTTGTCCAAAGGAGGCGCAAGAATGAACACAAACTAGAAAGTTCCTCGGAGCACCTTTAAGTGAAACTTTGTACTACTTCCAATATAAGTAATAAAAACGTAAATTCCTTTTTTACTGCAAAAAAAAAAAAATGAAAAAAAAAAAAAATTCCTCTGAGTGAAATATCGCTTTGTCCCTTTAAATATACATCTATTAACTCTGTTCATTTCAGACACAACAAACAAACAAACAAATAAATAAAAACAACACGCGGAATGTTTGTACAGTTGTGTTTCCAAGGCGACTGAAGTCATGTGATTTGTTTACACATGTGAAACCATGTGACCCGACCGGCTATAATATATTGTGATGCTGTGTGTGTGTTACAGCGGTAATTTGTACATTCATTGTCTCTGAGTTAAATGCTACTGCTGTGTGTGTGTGTGTGTCTGTTTGGATGTGTGTGTGTGTGTGTGTGTGTGTGTGTGTGTCAGTGTTTGTGTATGTCTGTGTGTGTGAATCTCATTGTCTGTCTGTGTGTGAATTTCATTTTGTGTGTGTGTGTGTGTGTCTGTGTCTGTGTACTTAAGGGGAAGCAGCCTGTGAGTAGATTTGGTTTTACCTTTTCAATTTTCAAAGTGAAAGCTAGTGTGGTTGTTTTGGTAACACTTTAGTTCGATAGTCCACTGTTGACACTCAACAAGCCATCAGTTGATACGCAGTTGCATGTCAACAGTGAATGAGTTTACATATCGCGATGTTATGATGAAATAAACAAGTATAAGTATGTTCCCATTGTAGCATACTACTGCATGCTAACTAACTACATACTGTTTATGGTCAGATGCAGTATGTAGAATGGTTGAAAGAAAGAGTATGAGATTTGGAACGCAGGGTCAGTGTTGTTTTGTGGAGCAGACGGGATGTAGCAGTGATTAATGAGATCTTGTTTGGGGTCGAGACCTGCGTGTGTGTGTGTGTGTGTGTGTGTGTGTGTGTGTGTGTGTGTGTGTGTGTGTGTGTGTGTGTGTGTGTGTGTGTGTGTGTGTGTGTGATAGAGAGAGAGAGACAGAGAGAGAGAGAGTGTGTGTGTCTGTGTGTGTGTCTCAGAGTGATGTGTGTGTGTTTGTCTCAGTGTGTGTGAATGTTTGTCTCAGTGTGTGTGTCTCAGTGTGTGTGTGTGTTTGTCTCAGTGTGAGTGTGTGTGTGTGTGTGTGTGTGTGTGTGTGTGTGTGTGTGTGTGTTTGTCTCAGTTGTGTGTGTGTGTGTGTGTGATACCAGAGGCTGATGTGTCCTTCAGTAAAGACCTGAATCTAAAATAAGCCGCGGACAAACTGCTACTATAACTATATATATATATATTTTTTATATTTAACCTTAATTTTACCAGGCAAAATTGCTTGAGGTCAAATGCAAGTTGTTGGTAAGAAACACAGATTATCATGTTGATTTGGACTTAGAGCATTAATGAGTTTTTTTTTTTAAACCTGTATCCGTCTGTTTTGTCCTTGATTTACCGCAGCACATTCTACTAATACAGCTAAACGTTGTCCTTAGGTCTATGGTGTGAATTTAAAATAAATAAGGCCATTATTCTTGTAAGAAAAAACAGCATAATCTTACCCAAAAACATGTCATTTAAACCCGTAAATTCTCTGCATATTTGTGTATTTTGGCTCGTTCTGTGTGTATACGTTTTGCCCATTCAGCTCAAATTTGCCCTTGGGTCTGGTGTGTATTTCAAATGAATAAGGCCGTTTTATCTTGTATAAAACAGCACAATTTATACCTAAAACATGTTATTTATACCAATAAATTCTCTGCATTTTTGTGTTTTTCGCCTCATTCTTTGTGAGTTTTTTTTCTAAGGTTTTTCTACCATTGTGTGTCCTCTGAAGACTTTTCTGTTTCCATTTTAACCTGTAATTTTTTTTTTTATTTAAATGTTCTATTTCTATTCATTCGCTTTTAAATGTTTTATTCATTCGCTTTTCTAATGTGTATTATGTATTCTAATCTTGCCCCTGTAAAGCACTTTGAATGGCTTTGTGTCTGAATTGTGCTATATAAATAAACTTGCCTTGCGTTGCCTTGCCTCTGTCTGTCTGTCTGTCTGTGTCTTTACAAGGTCTTTGTATTACACATGTATTGGTATTCTTTTATATAATTGTCTCCTTCGTAGTGTCCTTATAAATTAGACCTTTATCCTTGAATTTTAATTTTATTTCTACCTATAAGTCTGTAATTACCTCCATAAATTCTCTGCATTGTTGTGAATTTCGCCTGATTTTGTTTGTACATTTTTTAATATAGTTGTCTACCTTGTAGTGTCCTCAAAAAATTCTCTAAAAAATAAAAAAATTAAAATGTAATCTCAACCTAAAAACATGTATTTTTTCCCATGACTTCTCTGCATATTCTGTGTGAGTTTTTTTTTTTAGGTTTTTCTACCACTGTGTCCTCTGTGTGTCTGTGTCCTCACAAGGTCTTTGTATGACACATGAGACCTGCTCCACCACCAGCCCCTTGGTATAAATAGACTATTTCTATGGTAACACAGTCGCCCCGCCGACCGAATCAAGATTGATTTTTCCTCTCGTGTCTGTGGTTCAAGGTGATCGCGTTCGTTCGGTCTTGACATTCAAATACGTCACTAAAGAAAATAAATATAATGATGTTTTTTGCTCAAAATTAACATTGAAAAGTTTAGTTTAAAAGGGCAGTTAAAGGTGCTACGAGGAACTTTTAAATATTTCTGAAACGGTCTAATTTTTCCTCTGATGATCATGAATGACATGTAACAGCAAACGAGACCATCAGTGAAAATAATTATATTTTTATATAGGTATACACTCACCCAGGAACAACAGCTGGCGTTGTAAAAACACTACCGCTTTTGTCCAAAGGGGGGAGCAAGAATTAACACAAACTGAGAATTCCTCAGAGGACCTTTAAGGTGTATCAGGGAAGTGAACGTTTTCTAAGGTTTTTATTTTATTGTCGTTAAAACACGACATTCAAACCTGTCATAATGTTATACTATATCTATCTATCTATCTATCTATCTATCTATCTATCTATCTATCTATCTATCTATCTATCTATCTATCTATCTGTCTGTCTGTCTGTCTGTCTGTCTGTCTGTCTGTCTGTCTGTCTGTCTGTCTGTCTGTCTGTCTGTCTGTCTGTCTGTCTGTCTGTCTGTCTGTCTATCTATCCATCCATCTAACCTGTAAAACCTTGACTGTGTTGTTGAAAGTAGCAGTTTTCTTGCACAGTCACTCCCTGTAAAATCCATTTATTTTAAGAATCTCCTCACGTAGTCCAGGCTATCGTTACACCCACATCATTCTAACCTTCTACACTCTCCTGCACTGTCTGCCTCTGTAACCTTATCTATCTATCTATCTATCTATCTATATATCTATCTATCTATCTATCTCCATCATACATGTACAGTTCCACCTTTGTAAACTAAAAACCTGGACGTAAACAGATGTTGTTGCAAAAAACGGTTTAGACACTTTTAGGATTTAGTCACGAATAGTCAAATCTTTTTTTTACTGAGGGACACGTCAGTCTGTAGAATGTCAGTGTGCAATGTAAATTAATTACAGACGCTTCCAAGTACAGGGCAACACACTGGCGTGTGTGTGTGTGTGTGTGTGTGTGTGTGTGTGTGTGTGTGTGTGTGTATGCGTGCTTGTCTGTGTTTTTGGCTTTGTGTGCGTGTGTGTGTGATTACATTACCCTTGGCTTATTAGTTGGCTCACTATACATCAGCATAATAATAATAACAATATTTGCGTTTAGTTTACACAATGTACAGTGTGTGTGTGTGTGTGTGTGTGTGTGTGTGTGTGTGTTCACTCGTTAAGGCGTATTGAATCCTTACATGACATAAATAACGTCTGTTGTACATATAATACAAATACAGAAGTATATTAAGTAAGCGCTGCATTGTTTAAAGGTTCAGTCCACTCAAAACTAGCGGCTCTTGCAACACTGAGTCCGTATTTTTTATTTCGTCTGTGTTTCGTGTAAACCATAAGATAAAAATAAAAATTTGTAATTGAATTTGTATAATTTCTAATACAAGAAGTTTGCAGTCCGTTGAGTATTTTTCCTTTTAATTGCTTCATTATCACAATATGAAATAAAATGTTTTGGTTAATGTAAGTGAGAGAACTCGTAGGATGCAACAAAAAAATAAAATAAAATCTAAACTAGATCCGAAAACTTTTTCAGAGGCAGCGTGTGTATATTTGATTGATACAATATGAGCCCATATATATATTTTTTTTAACGTGTAACAATTTCGGACGAAAAATACGGACTCAGTGACAGACCTCCATCTTTGTTTGTTCAGTTAAATTTGCTGTTGAAGTAGTTTTTTATATAATTTTCTACAGATTTTTATGGAAATCCTGGTTATTATATTATTATAATCAGGATGTGATTTGTGAAAGAATCAAAAATGTCAGACCTTGATCTCTGCAGTTGTTATTTTCAAGCGACTAAAACACTTATTAAAAACGTACTGATGAAGATTATATTCCATTTATAAGTGTTGTGAAAAAATGCCGATACATTCTACACACTGTACCTTTAACCCTTTATCTTCTATATGCTGTTATTGTCCAGGTATTGCATGACGCTCAATGTGTGTGTGTGTGTGTGTGTGTGTGTGTGTGTGTGTGTGTGTGTGTGTGTGTGTGTGTGTGTGTGTGTTTGTTGCATTTGATAATTTGTGCATCAATCTCTCTTTATAACACTTTATTCAGGACAGTCCAGTTGCCTTTAAAAGAATACCACTGATATTCACAGCAGCTAGAAGATATTTTGTTTATCCTATATTTCGTTTTGTTTTAAATGTGCTATATAAATAAACTTTGAGTAGACTTTAACAACTGAAGGTGCTACGAGGAACTTTTAAATCTTTCTCAAACAGTCAAATTTTTCCTCTGGTGATCTTAAATTACATGTAACAGCAAACGAGACCATCAGTGCAAAGAATGCTATTTTTATATAGTTTTTCTTAATGCCTTTGTCATGGGGTATACGCTCACCCAGGAACAACAGCTGGTGTAGTAAAAACACTACCGCTTTTATGCAAAGGGGGCGCTAGAATTAACACAATTAGAAAGTTCCTCGGAGCACCTTTAATCTTGTAGAGAATATGTCAAAAGGTCATCTGATAGACTAGCAATATAACTGGACTTCATAAATAAAGTGTTAATATGTCGGCCTAAATGTGCTTTCAACCTTCAAGGATTCATATTGGTACAATAACTTCAACATTCAACAACTCGCCTCAAAATGTGCTCAAACATATAGGCTTACCTTGTATCTGCTTAGAGCCCTCTTATGTTTAGTAATACATCCGTTATGATTGGGTAGAATACATATCCAATAAGCAATAAGTCCAATGTCCAAAAAAAATAGTGCACAGAAAAAATTAAAAAAGTTAAGAAACAACTCAAATTTTCAAAGCAGTTGTCAGCACTAGATTTTTGATTTTAAAGGCTAAAATGATTATTATTTTGAGCCAATTAATTATCATTTGTTGAGATTTCTTATCATAACTATCATTCATATGTAACTTCAAGGTTAGAGTGCTACTGCTATGTATGGGTTTGTTTTGGGTGTTTTCTTAGTTGGTTGTTTTCCCCCACTCTTTAATTTGCCACTGATTGCGAGAGCAGGTGTGCTGTGTGCTGTGTGTGTGTGTGTGTGTGTGTGTGTGTGTGTGTGTGTGTGTGTGTGTGTGTGTGTGTGTGTGTGTGTGTGTGTGTGTGTGTGTGTGTGTGTGTGTGTGTGTGTGTGCGCTGCCTCTCTCAATCACGCTCAGCTGTTCTGATTAGCAGCATAAAAACAGGATGAGAATTTTGCCCTGCATTCCAATCCCCATACTTCCCTACTATTTAGTATGCCAGAAAAAGATTTAGGATGTCCCAATACATGCACGTCAATTGTAGTATGGTGAAAATACATGAATGCCCCAGTAACTCCAATAGCATTTTGGAGTATTCGTCTTTATTCTTGACATTTCTCAACATAATGAAAAATAAAATCTGATTTTTTTTTCTCTCCTGTGGCCCTTAAACTCTTCTGTACTTTAGTATGTAGTGTAGTAAAAAGACTAAAACTATTCTGTACTTTAGTATTTAGTGTAGTAAAAAGAAAGAGTATGTGATTTGGAACGCAGGGTCAGTCTAAAAAGTGATGACAACTTGTTTTCGACAGTTTTAAAACTGTTTCATGTTTGAATCGACATTTGGATCAACTTGGTTTTGTTCGTTTTATGTATGACAGAGAAGTAGTCGGCACAACTGTTACTGTTTGAAATTTCTAGTATGTAGAACTCCAAATTAGAAGTTTATATAATACTTATACTTAGTTTATACTTGTTTACTTATTTCATAGGCTACTTGTTTACTTATTAAAGATACATTTATGAGAAGGTATCTTGAAAAAATACAATCAGTTGGCTCAAATGTTGTCAGTTTTTCTTGACATATTTCATCTTACATTTTAGCCTCAAATCTCAAATTCTATTTCAGACAGTTACCTTAAAAATCTGAGTATTCTCAACTTTTTTTTAAAAACTTTTTACATTGTCTGTCAAAGCAGCTAAATGAAATTCTTCTGTCTTCTCAAACGTAGCGCCCCTCCATCCATCCACCATTTTGCAACTTACGGCAAAAAAAAACAACAGTTGCACCTTCAAATCAACATAGCGCTAGTTAGCTAGTTAGCTCCAGCAGAAGCAGTAACACTAGTAGTCGTAGCAACAGAATGTCGACTTGTTCCGGGTTCTAAATTGGAATCTTGGCTTGACCCGGGCTGTGAGTTATAATTCTTACCCTCCACCACCAAAACCTCTTCACCTCCGTCCACGCTCTCTCCATTCGCCAGCTGTTTCATCCTGAGGTTAATAGATCCGTAGGTCCTTTTCGGCCGTACGAAAGCCACCCTGCGTTGCCTGTACATCTCCCCTCTGCAAATCGACACCATGAGCAAAACGGACAGAAACATCCCGCCTAGCGTGAGAAGCCCCAGGCCCGCGATGATGCACTTATCCAGGTGCGATCCCAGCTGAGCGTAGTACATCTCCAGTTTCTCCATCTGTCGGGCGGAGATGGAATCCGGGTTGATTTTGGCTTCGCGGGGGATCGTGTACGCGATGACCACGAGCACTATCCCGCTCACGAGGAAAACCAGAGCGAAGACGAAACCGTAATCCGCAGATCGGTCGTCCGCCATGTTGTATTGGGCGAAATGTTCTTCTTCTTCGCCTTCGTTTTCTTCTTCGTTGGTGTGGGTGTGGGTGTGATGCGCTCCCTCTCTTTCCTCGTCTCCGTAGGAACCAGGAGAAAGTTCAACGTGATGAGGGTCGTTCTGAAGGACAAGAGAGATATTTTTTTTTTTAGATTTTTTTTTTTTGTTGCTAGCTTTATTAGACAGTACAGAGTTGAAATGGGG